>PVJO010034455.1:0-10917 GCA_004026905.1 Hystrix cristata | reverse complement strand
GAGCAAGCCTCAGGGAAGGTAGTTGACAAGGCAAAGATATTATCAGCACTCAGATTCTTTCCACCTCTCAGCATGCCATTTACTGGATGGTTCTGTCCTGGGGCCGTTCTGTCCCTTCCTGTTGGAAGTGATGCCAGAAACACGTGGAGTAATGTGGTTCCCCAAGCGTGACCTCAGGAATCCACGAGCCTCGGGAAAGAGAGCCGGGAAATCTAGGAGATCTAGAAATCATGTGGATGAACGGGGTATGACGAGAGCACCTTAAAGATGGGCGAAGAGTGGTTAAGATGTGTGTGCAGGGTGAGAGTGACGCTGTGGCAGGTTGTTCAGGGGTCCTAGCCTGAGGTCACTGCATTCTGCATGCGCTCCAGTGAGGAGCGCCAGGACTCGGGAAAGATTTCCTTTTTGAAGTCCACCAGGGGTATGTGAGAGTAGTTCACAGCAGCTTGGGAGAGCCAATTGGTAAATGGTGAGGAATTTTACACACTATTTGTTGGTATCCTGAATTGGTTGTAGAGAAGTATTACACCACGGAAGTTCACAAATAGCACAAGTTGGGGCTTTTCTCTTCCACGAAGCCGATTTACTAACATACCACTAGTCTTGCTCAACGTATCTGTGTTTCTTTACCTGCTGTAGGATTGTAAGAAATCCTATTCAATAAAAAGGAAAATAAATCCAAAACCCAAAATAAGCACAGAGAAACCAATCTGCAGCAAGCCGGCAGATGAGGCTGGTGCCCCAGGACTGAAGACGTTGAGGAGCAGGGCTCCTCGCCTCTTTCAGCCCCGACTTTTGGAATTTGTCGTAGGAGAAAGGGGCGAGGGAAGCCTGCAGTTTGGAGGCACTTAGAGTGATTTCACCAAAACCAGTTCTCGAGCAGACCAGCAGCCAGAGTGGCTTGTTTGCCTCAAGCAAATCGAGAACCGAGTGAAAGCTGAATGAAGAGGTGTTTATCCGTTTTCTCTTGTGTTGGCTTCTGTTGCGGGTAGACGTCTCATCAGGGTGAGAGGACGAATGGAGCCGGGTGGACCGCGCCGTGATCCAGCCTTGTCTACAGACACAGCGTGCTCTCGTCCTTGCTGCCCGGGGCCGTCTGTGAAGGGAGAATGACTGCTGAGCCGCTGAGTTCAGGCCACCGAGAGCTCACCGCGGGGTTTTGGTGGCGACGTGTAAGCGTCTGCATTTCTCTCGGAGATCATGAGTTGAACGAGGCACACTTTGGTCTTTTAGGAGCTCTCTCTGGGGCGGTAAACCCAGTTCTCCGTGGTTGCAGATCTCGTCAAGCATCTAGAAGTGTCATGAAGCAGATCTGGATGAAATTCCAATTTTTTTACTGTTCTTTCTGGATCTTGTTTTGATAAATCTTTCGTGATGGTCCAAGCTACGGGACTATTAAGATGAAGCTAGCCTCTGTTTCGTTTCTGGAAATTAGTGCATGGGAGGAGGTAGGAAATGCAGGGGCTCGGTAGGGAAACCTCTTTGTAGACTTGTGCTGAATGTACAGTCAGCAAGTGGACACGGGTTTACCTAACAGCACCACAGTCCGCCTTTGAGGTGCTGCTAAGGTGCAGTAGTTCGGTTTTTACCAACAAAAAAATTGACTTATCACTGGACTGGGCTGGGACTTTGACTGCGAGGTGGGCAAAGCCATTGAACTTTAATCCTGGAAGAGCCCCGAGAAATACACCAGCCTACCCTGCAGGGTCTGTAGATGCGAAAACCAAGGCGCAGGGAAGTTCACGCTTTGCCCAGAGCCACCCTGCTGCTGGAGACAGAGCTCAGATAGAATGCAGCTTCCCTGGTATCTTTTATTGCAGCACAAATGGTTAGCTTATTACGTACTGGGTTCTGTGCTAAATATTTTACTGGTACTGTCTCATTTCATCCTCACAAAACCGTACAAAACAGCTGGCATTCACTCATTCCTTTATGCCTTGCACGTTCTTTGCACACCTGCTCTGGGCAGCCACCGCCGAGGCGCTGGGCAGGCAAGCGGGGTCCGGTGTTCCTCTGCTTATGTTTCCATGGGAGCAGAAGAGCAGAAGCCGGTGACTCATGTGGCACCAAATACGATTGTGAGGACGGCAGGCGTGCTACGGTGAAAGGAGATGGACTGTGATGAGGATGGAGGGTGCCTGATGTGGAAGAGGGTGGCTTGGAATTGAGAAGGTGACATTTGGGCTGAGATGGCCAGACTGGGCCGGGAGGGAAGTGGGTGGTGAGATGAGAGCCAGAAGGACCTCAGGGCCGAGGGCCAGGGTGGAGAAGGGGACAGCCTCTTGGGTTTAGGGCGGGAAAGCGGAGGGAACCTGCGGTAGCCCTTGTTACCTTGGCTCCTCCCCTCCGCTTCACAAGTCAGGAGCTGTGCACAGCGCTTGGTGATGTGGGCCGGTCACTTGGCTGTTAGGTGGCCGCGGTGGCTTCGGCTGAGGTTTGAACAGCTCCACCTCCCACACCACTCTGTTGACGCAAGCTTTCCCTCCTCTGCTCACACTCCCTTTTCGTGGGAAACAGTTGCACTAGTGGGGCAAATAGATTGCTTTTTGCTTTTTCTAAGCTTACGAAGTTTGAGCTGTTATTTATTTTTTTTTCTGGGAAGCTGAGTCAGGCACAGCGCGCTTCACTGCTGTCTGTTTTGCAGGCGCCGAAGGAGCTCATTTCTCCCCGGGCAGGTTCTGGTGTAAATGTCGCCTGGCAGGGACTTGGCTGGGTTTTACTCTAACTGGTGTTGCTGTCATCTTGTGGACCTGGCCAGGCGAATGCACCAGGTCGGGATGGTGGGTACAGAAAACGGAAAGAGACGATGTAGGGGCTCCTGAGTTTCCTTCCTGTGAACTGGAAGCGATCAGCAGCCTAAGTCTTCTCACGCTGCCCTTCCTGGGCGGTTCCGTCCCCCTGTGTTAGGGAGGGAGGAGGAGGGAGGTGTTCACTCCATATACAGAGGGGCGGGCGTCGTGGGAAAGAGGGCGGGGTGCTTTGGCGGTTCAGGCAAGACGCTGGAGCCCGGGAGGGGAACAGAGTGCCCACACGGTCATGGGCATTGAAACCTGGGAGAGGTGAAAGGTGTCTGTGGTGGTGATGGCAGCAGCGAGCAAAAGCTACCGGCAACCAGGTGCCGGGATCTTGGCCTCTAAGTACCACTCTGTGCTAAGAGAACCAGGGTTTTTGGAGAAATGACTGATTTCAGGCCAGGGAAGGCAGAGTACAAGTTGAGCCTGCAGCATGGCATTGGGCCAAAAAACAAGACTCGAAGAATGACGAAGAATGTCGCAAGGATATAGATGCCACCAGAAGGGCCTCCTGCCTGCCAGATCTGGGACAATTCGAACATTGAAAAATGGTAACAGATTAAATGAATAAAATAGGAATCTGAGTCCATATAATATATGTAAATAATTAATTACCAAATGTATAGCTTAAAAGTTTCTTGAGAAATGGGATGTTCATACAGTTTCAAAATAGCATCTAAGAATACTAACAAATCCCAGAAGAAAAATGAGTGGTTTGCATTTGTGTGCCTGCCACATTTCTCCAGTTAACATCTCTAATCAGGGAGCAAATCTAAACTGTGTGCCACTCACCAAGGACAGTGGGAGCAGAGAGCCACCTCCGTGAGTTTCCTGCCAAGATGCCCACCCGAGTGGAGTCAGGAGGACCCACCAGGACCACTCCAGCTGAGGGCTGTCTCTGAAATAACCAGGCTGTCGTCCACATGACGCCAGGGTCATGAAGGCCAAGAAAAGATGGAGACGCGGCTGCAGACTGAAGGATGCTAAACCGCCGCAACATGGAGACACAGCCTGGATTCAGGTCTAGCTCCTTTGGAATGCTGAGGTTTGGGTTTCAAAAGAGCTTCGCAGATTTGGATGATCATGTTGTGCTGATAGGATAAATCCACTAACGCATTTGCAGAGTGATGATGTTTAATACCAGCATTTTCTTTCATTTTATTGTTGTTTTTTGAAACAGTCTTGCTATGTAGATCATGCTGGGCTCAAACTCACTGCGTAGCCCTCCTGGCCTCAGACTAGTGGCAATCATCCTGCCTCAGCCTCCCCAGTGTTGGGATTACAGGCGTGCACCACCACACCCAGCAAGTAGTTACTTTCAAGTGGTTCACATATATTTGTACTGTTTCTATGGCTTTTCTATGTTTGTAATCACTTCCAAATAAAACATTTTAAAAGTTAAATCAAGCCAGGACAGAAGTTGGAGGAATTAGTGCTCCTCATAGACTGTCCGGTTGTATTTACAAGGAAACCTTGACATACAGTGTGCTGGTTCTGAAACCAGGTCACGAGGGTTTGGATCTCGGTTCTTTGTTTTCTTTGTTTTGGTTTCTTCTGTCAGAGCGTAGAGGGGATCATACCTGTTTCACAGGGTGGAGAGGAGATTTTAGTGAGATGTCATGCCAGACCTGGAAGAGGTCCTGTCACAGGGCAGCAGTCATCAGAGCTGTCATTCTTGTGTTCTGTTAGCAGGTAAGCAGCTGAGTGGCGCCTCCTTGGTCCTATAGTGATACGGCTCCTGAGAGATGTCCCAGGAGGGCATCCTTGAGTCCCTCCCCGAGCTCTGCTTCATGTGGCCCGCTATGCTTTGAAAGCAGGTTTCCACGTCAGGTCATGGGGACAGGCCTGGGCGTCCCTCAAAGCCGCTGGGGCCTGTTGGCCCATCTTTGGCCAGCCAGATGTCACTGTGAGGCTTGGCCAGACAGAAACATGTTGCTTACCTGCCCACACGCCCAAGAGAAGATCAACAGCTAATTTCTCCTTGGAATCCAGAATTGCCTAGTGCAGTTTCATTTTTGGAGCGTGAAGGGACCTCACAGATCGCTGGGTCCAACTCTTTCCTGCTGTAAGCGAGGGAACTGGGCCCAGTGTGGTGACTGATGACGGCCCAGGTGGGATCACCCCACAGGAGCTTGAGCTCCAGCGTGTCCTGACCCTGGAGTGCAAGGGTTCAAGTGATGCTGTGTCCCAGGAGCGAAGGAGGAGAGCAGTCCTAGGAGGAGTGGGCGGTGGGAGGAATTTCCCAGATCGCTGTGGGCCACACTGATTTGTGCCATCCAACAGGACTCCGCTTGGGAACTCACCAGTGCGCCTCTGGGTTCCTGTGTCCCCGTCTCGTGTGCCACAGACAAAGCTCTGTGCGACGGCTTCATCCCGTCCTGTGTTCTGTGGGCGCTTCAGAGCCGGACATGGTGTCGCCTCCCAGGACTCGGCAGTTAAGCCAGATTCCTCAAGTGCTTTCTGGTTACTTTGTGTCCATTCCACATTTTAGGAGACTCCGACTATTTTTGGTAAGAAAACAAATATCTTCCAGGCTGCCAGTGAGTTTGCCAAGACACATCCTAATTCATTATACAAGTACCACGATACCAAGCCCTAAAAATAGGGACTCGCTTTAATGTTTCGTTTGGCATCAGGATGCTGAGTTCATGTTTGCTGCAAGTTAGTATTTTAGACTGATTTCATTTAATTTCCTGGGTATTATGCTCTTTGGCTGTGGAGGCAACTTCTTGTTTATCTTTATCTCTTCTTGGCTTCAGATTAAGGCTTTGTGCTTAAAAAAGAAAAACTCCAACTTTTCAGCACCCATCTGTTTAATAGTTATTTTCCCTTTTCTTTTTATAACTCACTTGTTGTGCTAACATGACCGCATCTGAATAGAGTGTCTATATTTGATTGCATTGTTCCTCTTAAAATTGTTCCCCTTGTTTGTTTAATTAGAATTTAGAGCAAGCCAGAGCTAGAACCCTTGTAATGATGCAAAAATCAAAATGACTTTCATAAGTCCTGGTGGGTTGACACGAGTGTATTTGTCTCTGGGATCCATTAAGGAAGAAATTTTTCTATTTTCTTTTAAGTCTTTGATGGGGAGGGGCATTCAATATTTATTTAAATATAGCTTTTCCCCAAATGGCATCACTATATATTATTAAGTTGCAGAATGAACTTGGGGTAAAATGTGCTTTGAGAGTGGAAATGGAGTATATTCGGGGCAACACGAACGGTCCGTCTTCCTAGCTGGGCCGAATGTGGGCCAAGGAAGGGAGTCAGCCTGGTGGCGCGGGCCTGCCCTCTGCCTCTGTCCGGCTCAGCCCCCGTTTGATCCGGCTCTGCGGATTTAGCCGGCTGCCTGTATTGCTTCTTGACTATCACCCGAGTAAGCACGACTTGTGGTCCCTTGCAGGCAGCCACTCTGTCCTCATGTGCGTGTACACACACACACACACGCACCTGTGTCGCTGTATGATTCCAGAGAAGTTGCCTGCAGCTTGGGAAGAGTTGGAGGTCAGCGATCACCATGACACGGACACCTCGCTCCGCTTAGGTGTCTACCAGTTGTGTTCAGGTGAGCTCTTCCGGATACTGCTTCGGGCTGGTGTGTTTAAACATCGTCATTGGACTTAGCCTGGAACCTGTTCCCTTTCCACGCTTGGCGCATATGTAACCAGCCTCAGATTTTCTTGTGTTTTGGATGTAGAACGTAGAAAAATCATGATTCAGGCCTCTGATCATGGGGCTGGGTGGCATCCTTTCACCTCTGTGATTTATTCATTATATCAGTTGGGGGAAATGGGGGCACTTTGAAATTTTAATATGATTTCAAACCTGGAAAACTTCAAGAACAGTATAAGTAATTATTCTAATTATCTAGAGTTCCCATAAGTTCACCTTTTGGCTCGTTTGCTTTATCATTCCCTCTATATAGTTTCTAAACTGTTTGAGTGTAAGTTGGAGACACCACACCACTTTTCTCTTAAATACTTGAGTGTGCCTTTTCTAACATCAAAGTATTCCCTTCCATAACCACGTACATAGACAAAATTAGGAAATTTGACCTTAATATAATACCATCATCTAACACACACTCTAGATATAAATTTTGCCAGTATTATCCATAACTACTTTTTATATAAATTATGTTTGAAAACACTGAGTTTCGATGTTCCTGCCTCTCTGGCTGTTTCCTCCTTCATTATTGTATTTAATGGAACTGAAGATGTGTGAAGAGTGATTTGGTTTCTGAAGTGCAGGTTCATATTTTTTGGGGGGGGGGCTGGGGATCAAACTCTGGGCCTTGCACTTGCTAGGCAAACACTCTAACCACTGAGCTAAATCCCCAGCCCTGCAGGTTCATATTTTACTGGGAGTCTTATTTGGTTTGGTTTGGTTTTTTGAGACAGGGTCTCCCTATGTAGTTCAGGCTGGCCTCAAACTTGAAGTGATCCTCCTGCCTCAGCCTCCCAAGTGCTGGGATTACAGGCGTGCACCACCATGCCGGGCTTTTACTGGGAGTCTTTCTAAATTTGTGAGCCCAACTACTTAAAGGCAGAGACCTGTGTTGGTCAGTTTCATGTGTTCTAGAATTCTCTGCTCACCGCTCGATTTGCTAAATGGACTAATGGGAAAGGCCCAGTTCAAGACCCCAGATACCTCAGCCTCCTAATTATGAATGACTTTCACAGGGGTCACATCCTCTGTGGCCTTGGAGACAAGCCCAGAAAGTCTGTGCCAGGACAGTGGGGTGGTGTTACCCACATCTACTCCTCCACAGTGATATCTTCCTTCTGCTTGCCCAGGACCCACATCTGCTTCCTGTGATAAATATAAACAGCCACGCAGGCCTGGGACCTCACTGTTCATCTCTCCATGTCTGTTTAATTGGCGACCATGAGGCATTTCAGGAGCTCTTTTCTTTATGTTCTCCCTCGCTCTCTCAGTATTTACTACTTCTGCTATTTATGTTCTTGGCAGAAGACAGCGGTGAGTTGAAGGACGGGAGCCAGCACTGTGGGCTGGATGAGAATCCCTGCCTTCTGAGCCCCGTCCTGGCCGCCCGGCTCTGCTCTGCAGACAGACTGAGGCTCAGCGAGGATTGAGGACGGAGGCGACGCCATAGATAGCTGTGACCGAGACAGGCCTCCTATCCCAGCTCTGCCACTTGCAAGAGCAAGAGCTGACGTGCTTGGAATAGTCCTTATAAAAATGTTAGTTGTTACTCTAGAACTGGGCCTGGCATGTAGGGCGCACTCAGTGTTTAGAAGGATGATAATGGTGATGTTTTTATTATAAAGTTCTCTTTAGCACAAATCCTAATTTACCAGTCTAGTTCTGCTGCTGGAGTGGTGAGCAGGTTCCCCTGAGTGCTGCTGGATCCTTCCTAGGGCCTACCCGAGCCCTGTGAGGAGGGGATTCTGGCCCAGTTTCCTCCTCTCTTCCCCTTGTCCTCTTTTCTCTCTCCTCCTCTTTCCCCAAGTGCAAACTGACTGCTCTTGATTTTTATGCTTTTGATGGGAGGAGGGCGATGATGGTTCCTCCCCAAAGAAAGAATGTTTTTCCCCCGAGGAGAGAGGGAAGGCAGGAAGAGAAAGAGGGAAGGCAGGAGGGAGGGAGGGAAGGAGGGAGAGGAGAGAGAGAAAGAAGAAAAGCAAAGAGAGGGGAAGAAAGAGGAAGGGTCTGGCAGGTGCGTTTGCCCAGTGGGCCGCTGGCCAGGGCGAGAGAGCCTTGCTCTTAGCCGGGCGAGTCTCTCTGTCCTCCTTGCCCTTAGCAACCCGGAAGAAGTAGCCCAGGACACTGTTCAGTGCTGCCTGCTCTTAGGTCTCTGGTCAGCATGACATTCATGTCCCATCACCCCCCATCAGTTCCTCTGCCTGCTCCCCGCTGGGTACTAGGGCTCAGTTTGCCTGTGGCCTTGGGCTTCTTTCTGTAGCTGTCGAGGAGCTGGGCGAGAGCCCACGCCAGCACGTGCGCCTGGCAGCGTGGGGCAGGGGAGCAGCTGGGGTGACCGCACTGGGGACGTCGCTCCAGTGTGAGGGCCAAAGGGTGTCGTAATGGCTCTGGTGCCTGTGGCCAGGGACACCAAGGCGGAGAGGAAGTGTGGTTCTGCCCGCCCAGGACAGGGAGAGGCGAAGCTGGCATCCGAGGGAGACAGGCAGCGGGATTTCAGCCAGCGGAGTGGGCTGGAAACTGCGAGGTGCGGGCGGGTCCTTGGACCAGGAGCAACTCGCAGCTGCCCGCTTTGAACACACAAGACCAGCGCTCGGTGGCCACCTGGAGGGCTCCCCTTCACAGCACTCTGTCCCTTCATGTTCTCCCACCTGGCACCTTCCAGGGTGACTTGGGCCCAACACTGCCCATTCAATGACGTACTCTGCTTTCAGCTGAGCTGGTGAAGTAGTCTCGGAGATGGAGCAGAAATAAGGTCTTTGAGCACTGGACACCCTCTCCTCTGTCTTGCCAGGTCAGGCTTGCTGTGGTACCCGGGCCCCGACTTTGGCCCTGCGCTCAGGGAGGGAGGGCCCGAGGACTGTGATGTTCCCAGGCCCTCGACAGCCTGAGAGTAGGGACAGACGTCCCTCATGGAGGCAGCGCTGAAGGGACCACAGAAACTGGAGTCAGTGGGATGAAGTGGCTTGTTTCAGATGGTTTATTTGTTCAGGAAACAGCTGCTGAGTGCTGGCTCTGGGAGGAAGGTGGAGATAGGGTGTGAGTTCCAGCGGGCTCCAGTCATGGCCAGCAGCAGCCACAGCAGCCTTTTCAAACCCAGATGCCTCCAGACCCGGCTGGGAAGTGTCCCAGGCCGAGCCGAGGGAGGCGGGGTGTGGGGCTCAGTCTCAGGCCAAGATTAGATTCTGGGGGGCTGCCTCCCATGCACCCATGGGGTGTGGCCTGCTCTCTAAATTCTTCCATATTCGTCAATAGTTTATTGGCTTTTTACCCTCCTAGAGGCAGG
This sequence comes from Hystrix cristata, assembly GCA_004026905.1. Lineage (NCBI taxonomy): Eukaryota > Metazoa > Chordata > Mammalia > Rodentia > Hystricidae > Hystrix > Hystrix cristata. The sequence goes on along the minus strand of PVJO010034455.1, from coordinate 1,176 downwards.
GTCTCACTATGTAGTTCAGGCTGTCCTTGAACTCACTATGTAGCCCAAGCTGGCCTTGAACTCATGGCCATCCTCCTGCCTCAGCCTCCCGGGTGCTGGGATTACAGGCTTTCACCACCAGGTCTGGCTCTTACTGGCTTTTTCTTGAAATCGCTGAGCACACTGCAGTCTCCTCTATCAATATCCGACCTGGGACCTCCTTGCTCAAAGCTTTGGGCTCACTAGGCATATTTTCTGTCCTTCATGTTACTCTAAGTAACAGGTATTTTGTTGTTACAACACATGGGGTACCATTTTTCTAGTCTCCTATGATATTCTCCTCATCATTTTGAAATCCTGAGATCACAGCACGTTGTGTTTGTGCTACATCACGCCCGCGACCCTTTCCCAGGGCCCGTGCCTCACACTGGTTTTTAGGACAGCAGTGGTGTGGTTCCGGAAGCTGATCTCCATCTCGGCCAGCTTGGAGTGGAACCAGTTTCAGCTGCACCGGGCAGCTGCCAAGGCTTGTTGTTAGATGCCAGCCCAGGTTTATTACGGCACACAGCTCAATTACATTCACAGCCCAGGTCTGCCGCCCGGGCGGACCCCGAGACAAAGCAATCGGCCTAACAGACCAGGTCTACTAGGCCCACCATTAGGTTAACGCAGCTCAATTACGTTAACACAGCTCGATTAAGGTGAAACAGCTCAATTAGGTAGAAACAGCTCAATTGGGTTCACAGCCCAGACCCGCCACCCGGGCGCAGCTGCTCAGAATCACAGCTCAGTGTCTGCGGCGACTCGGGACCACAGCTCGGCGTCTCAGGATCTCGGCGTCAATGGCCAGACTCCACGCAGGAGTAAGGCAGCGGAGACCGGGCAGAGGAGAGAGGGAGCGGGCGGGCTGGCGACGCTCGCCGTGAAGATGTTACAGCTCTTTTGTGATGTCCTGGCTCCTCCTCTTCTCTCGAGCGAATGCGGCGGCGAATGGCTCAGATAGTTGCCTTTTATCCCTTAGTCGCCGCCCCTTTCGTGACGTTGGAGGTTCGAAAAGTGCGCGCTTAGGATTGGTCCTTTCTGTATGGGGTGGTTGGGTGGTGGGTAACGCCCCTGAGCAAATTGGCGCGACGGACCTTGTTGAGGACCCTAGTCGGGGGGAGGGGCCATTGTTTCGGCGGGAAATTCTGGCATAGA
>PVJO010034454.1:0-10918 GCA_004026905.1 Hystrix cristata | reverse complement strand
GAATCTTAACGTTGTTTTGATTTGCATCTCTCGAATGACTAGTGATGTTGAACATTTCTTCATATATTTATTTGCCATTTTTATTTCTTCGTCTGAGAAATGTTTATTCATTTCAGTTGCCCATTTTTGGATTGGGTCTTTAAATTTGGGAGGTTTAATTTTTTTGAGTTCTTTGTATATTCTAGATGTTAGACCTTTGGCTGATGGATAGCTAGCAAAGATTTTTTCCCAGTCTGTGGGTTTTTGCCCTACTCTATTGGTGATTTCTTTTGCTGTGCAAAAGCTTTTTAATAGCATGTGGTCCCAAGCACTGATTCTTTGTACTGTTTCCCGTGCAGTCTGGGAACCACAAAAACTTATAAACACATGGAAATTAAATAGCACCCTCATGAACAACCAATGGGTCACAGATGAAATTAAAGAAGAAATTACATGGTTTCTACAATGAATGACAATGCCAATACAAACTACCAAAATTTATGGGACACAATGAAAGCAGTCCTACAAGGGAAATTTATAGCATTGAACTTCCACATCAGAAAACCAGAGCGATAGTCTGGTTTCTCTTCAGATTGTATAAATCTTTCAACTTTTACTAAAGAAAACCAGAGCGAACTTAAACAAACAACCTAATGTTGAACATCAAACTTCTAGAAAAAGAACAGAAAGTCAAGCCCAAAGCTCATAAAAGGGAGAACATTATAAAGATCAGAGCCAAAATTAATGCAATTGAAACTAAGAAAATGATATGAAGAGTCAATGAATCAGAGTTGGTTCTTGAAAGATTAAATAAAATTGACAAACCCTTAGCCAACCTTATTAAAAAAAAAGGAAAGAAAAGACTCAAATCCATGCAATTAGGAAAGAAAAGGGTGATATCACAACAGATCCTGCAGAAATCCAGAAGATAATCAATATGTACTGTGAGAACCTTTATTCTAATAAGATCAAACACACAGAAGAAATAGACAGATTCCTAGATACATGTGAATTACCAAAACTGGATCAAGAAGATATAAAAACTCTAAATAACCCAATATCAGCCACTGAAATTGAAAAAGTAATTAAAAATCTACCAACAAAGAACAGCCCAGGTCCTGACGGATTCACTGCTGAATTCTACAAGAAATTTAGAGAAGATTTAATGCCACTACTCCTCAAACTCTTTAATGAAATCGAAGGGGAAGCAGTACTCTCAAAGTCATTCTTGAAAGCAAGCACTACCCTGATACCAAAACCAAAGAAGGATCTAACAAAAAAAGAGAACTATGGGCCAATCTCATTAATGAATATAGATTAAAAAGTCCTCAATAAGATACTGGCAAACAGAATGCAACAAACCATCAAGAAGATTATACACTATGACCAACTAGGATTCATCCCAGGGATGCAGGGATGATTCGACATATGCAAATCAATAAATGTGATACACTGTATTAACACAGCCAAGAACAAAAACCATATGTTCATCTCAATAGACACAGAAAAAGCATTTGACAAAGTCCTACACCCGTTCATGATAAAAACCCTGCAGAACACTGGAAGAGATGGTCTTTATCTCAATCTGATAAAAGCCATCTATGATAAACCAACAGGCAACATCATACTAAATGGTCAAAACCTAAAAGCTTTCACTCTAAAATCTGGAACAAGACAAGGATGTCCACTCTCACCACACTTATTCAATATAGTTCTGGAAACATTGGCCAGAGCAATTAGACAAGAGAAAGCAATAAAAGGAAAAAGGATAGGAAAGGAAGAAGTTAAATTATTATTTGTACATGACATGATACTCTATATAAAAGACCCTAAAAACTCCACCAGAAGGCTTCTAGATTTAATAAACAAATTTAGCAGCATAGCTGGGTACAAAGTCAATGCTCAGAAATCAATAGCATTCCTATACACAAATACCAGACTCACTGAGAGAGAAATTAGGGAAACAACAGCTTTCACAATAGCATTCAAAAAGTGAAGTAACTAGGAATAAATCTAGTGAAAGAAGTAAAAGATCTATACATTGAAAACTACAGTACTTTGAAAAAGGAGATTGAAGAAGATATCAGAAAATGTAAAGATATCCCCATTCTTGGGTAGGAAGAATCAGTATCGTTAAAATGGCCCATACTCCCAAAATTGTTATACAGATTTAATACAATCCCAATAAAAATACTAATGGCATACCTCACAGAATTAGAGAAAATAACCCTAAAATTCATTTGGAACCAAAAGAAACCTAGAATAGCCAAAGCAATTCTGGCCAACAAAAGCAAAGAAGGGGCCATCACAAATCCTGACCTGAAATTATTTTACAAAGCTACCATAATAAAAACAGCATAGTACTGGCAAAAATAAAACAAACAAACAACAACAACAAAAAACGAGACCCCAGGACCAATGGAATAGATTGAAGATACAGAAAGAAGTGCAAACACTCTCAGTCACTTATCTTTGACAACAGAGCCAAACACTCAGTGTGGCAGAAAGACAGCCTCTTTAACAAATGGTGCTGGAAAAACTGGCTCTCCACATGCCGAAGATTAAAACTAGATTCATATCTTTCCCCATGCACTAGCTAAAATCAAAGTGGATCAAAGATCTAAACATTAAAACAGAAACACTATATCTTCTGGAAGATAGAATAGGTAGAACTCTTGAAGACATAGGTATAGGCAAAGACTTTATGAACAAACCTCCAATTGCCCAGCAAATAACACAAAGAATCAACAACTGGGATGTAATCTTATTAAAAAGCTTTTGCACAGCAAAAGAAACCACCAAAAGAGCAAAGAGACAACCCACAGAGTGGGAAAAAATTTTGCCAGCTATTCCTCCAACAAAGGAATAACATCTCAAATATATAAAGAACTCAAAAAAATCAGACCCCCAAAATTTAAAGACCCAACCCAAAAATGGGCAGCTGAAGTGAATAGACACTTCTCAGATGAAGAAGTAGAAACAGCAAATAATATATGAAAAAATGTTCAATATCATGGGTCATTTGAGAGATGTGAATTAAAACAACACTCAGATTCCATTTTACTCCAGAAAGAATGGCTATTATCAATAAATCAGCCAATAACAAATGCTGGAGGGGCTGTGGGGGAAAAGAAACCCTTCACTGTTGGGGGAGTGTATACTGGTGCAACCACTGTGGAAATCAGTATGGCAATTCCTCGAAAAACTAGGACTAGAGGTTCCATTTGACCCAGCTAGTCCCCTTGTTGGTATCTTCCCAAAAGAACTAAAAGCATCATATCATAATGATATATGCACACCCATGTTTACAGTGGCACAGTTTGTAATAGCTAAATCTTGGAAACAGCCCAATTGCCCATCAACTGATGAATGGATAAAGAAAATGTGTTTTTTTTTAATACAATGGAGTACTACTCTGACATAAAGAATGATAAGCTTGAGATATTTCTAGGTAAAATGATGCATCTTGAGAGCATACTCTTATGAGAAATAAATTAGACACATATGTTTAAATACTGCAGTGTTTCTCTGGTGTGAGAAACTGAAAGTGGAAATAAAGACTAAAATATATTGGGAAAGGGAAGAAACTGTTCAGATGGGAAGGGAAACAAGGGAGGGGGAGAGGGAAATGAATGGAACGATAAGAGGAATAAGGAATAGAAGGAGAAAATGCAAACAAAGCTTTTGTAAATAAGGAGGGAGGAGGGAGTGAATGGAGGGGAGGGGAACAGGAAAAAAAGAAGCAGCAAGATATATCATGTACAGGTACAAATTCCCTGTGATGAATGTTATCACTATGTACCATTACAATAAAATTTAAAAGAAAATTTGAAATAAAAAAACAGTATCTGGCAAATATTTTCTCATTCTGTAGGTTGTCTCTTCTGTTAATTGTTTTCTTTGCTCTGCAGAAGCTTTCTAATTTGATATAATCCCATTTGTTAGTTGTTGGTATTATTTTCTGTACTACTGAAATTCTGTTCAGGGAGACTTTTCCTTGTGCCTATGGCTTCAAGTGTTTCCCCTATGTTTTCTTCCAGCAGTTTCAAAGTTTTTGTTTTTATATCTAAGTCTTTGATCCATTTTGTTTCGATTTTAATAAAAGGTGAGGAATATGGATATGGTTCCAAACTTCTGCATGTGAATATCCAGTTTTCCCAGCACCATTTGCTAGAGGCCACCTTTTATCCAATGTATGTTTTTGGCTCCTTTGTCAGCAATCAGATGGCTGCAGATGCATGGATGTTTTCTGTATCTTCTGTTCTATTCCATTGTTACACACATCTGGCTTTGTTTCTTTCAGTATTTGTTACTGTGTCTTTGTAGTATAGCTTGAAATCTGGTGTTTTGATAACCCTAGCTTTGCTCTTTTTGGTCAGGATTGCTTTCACTATTATAGATCTTTTCTGATTCAACATGAACTTTAGGATTTTTTTCTAGTTCTGTGAAGAATGTTGTTGGTATTTTAACAGGGATTGCATTAATCCACAGATTGATTTTGTCAATATTGAAAATTTTACAATGTTAGTTCTTCTGACCCAAGAACAAGGGATGCTTAACCATTTTCTAAAGTTCTCTTCAATTTCTTTCACCAGAGTTTTGTAATTTTCATTATAGAGATCTTTGACCTATTTGATTAGGTTGATTTCTACATATTCAATCTCTTTCTGAAGCTATGGTGAATGGAATTGTTTTCCAGATTTCCTTCTCAGTGGGTTCACTATTGGTGTAAAGGAATGAAATTCATTTTTGTGTTGGGTTTTTTTTTTGTGTGTGTGTGTGTGCTGGAGATCGAACTCAGGGCCTTGTGCTTACTAGGCAAGCACTGTAACCTCAGCTAAATCTCCAGCCCCTGTGTTGGTTTTTATCCTGCCACTTTGTTGAATTTATCAGAAGTAACAGTATCCTTGTGGAAATTTTTGGGACTTCCATGTAAAGAATCATATCCTCTGCATATAGGAATAATTTGATTTCTTCCTTTCCTAGTCATATCTCTTTTCTTTCTTTCTCTTGCTGGACTGCTCTGGCTAAAGTTTTTAGTACTATGCTGAACAGGACTGGTGAGAATGGTTACTCTTTTCATGTTTCTGATTTCAGAGGAAGTGCTTTTAGTTTTCCCCATTCAATATGATGCTAGTTGTGGGTTTTTAAAATATGTTCTTTTATTATTTTGAGGGAGGATTCTTTCATATGTACTTTCACCATGGGTTTGGTAATGAAGCAGTATTGGATTTTGTTGAAGGCCTTTTCTGCTTCTATTGAGACAATTTGATTTTTATCCTTGATCTATTTATGTAGTGTGTAGATTTACATATGGTGAATCATCCTCTTTTCCACTTACAGTTGGTTTGGTAGATCAAACCAACTTGGTCATCGTGTATGATCTTTTAAATGAGATTTTGAATTCTGTTTGCAAACCTTATTGAGGACTTTTGCATCTATGTTCACGAAATATATTGGCCTGTAGTTTTCTTCTTTTGTTGTTTTCAAGTCCTTATCCAGTTTTTGTTTTAGGATAATGCTAGCTTTATAGAACGTACATAGAAGCATTCCTTCCTTTATTAGACAGAGCAATTAGGTGAGTGCTGATGTCAGTTCTTCTTTAAAATTCTGGTAAAATCCAGTGGTAAATACATTGAGTCCTGGGATTCTTTTGGTTGCTGGGGTTTTATTATTACATTGATTTTATTGCTTATTATTGATTTGTTTAGATTTGTAATTTCTTCTTGTTAAATTTTGGTAGGTCACGTGTTTAGGAATTTATACATTTCTTGTAGATTTGCCAATTTATTGGAGTATGAATTCTCAAAATAATTTCTGATCATCCTCTGGATCTAAGTGGTATCTGTGATGATTTTGTCTTTTACATCTTTAATTTTGTTAATTTGGAACTTCTGTTTGGAGTATGATTTTTCAACTCTTTTATTTTTAATCTGTAGGTCCTTGTGGATGAGATGTATCTCTTGTAGGCAGCACATAAATGGTTCTTGCTTTTTGATCCAATCTGCCAGTCTGTGTCTATAATTTGGAGAGTTCAGAACATTTACATTAAGTGTTATTGTTGTAATGTATGTATTAAAGCCTGTCATTATGTTGATTTTCCAGTGTTTGATTCATTTCTATTTCTCATCCATTTAACTACTCTTTCAGTAAGGTGCAGTCTTTCCCTTGGCCTTACAGTTGTTGTTGTCCTCATCATCTCTGTCTAGGATTTCCTTAAGTATTTTTTGGGATGCTGGCTTGGATGTCCTGAATCTTTTTATTTTATCCTTATCATTGAAGGGCTTTATTTCTCTTCTGAATTTGAAGGATAGCCTTGCAGGATGCAGTAATCAGGCTGGCAATTATTTTTTTTAAAGATTTGCAAAACATCATTTTAAGCTCTCCAAGCCTTTAAAGTTTCCGTTGAGAAATCTACTGTCATTCTGATATGTTTGGCCTTATAAATGATTCGAAGCTTGTGTCCAATAGCTTTTTATATTCCTTCTTTGTTCTGAGATTCTGGCATTTTGGCTATGATGTGTCATGGGGAGATTCTTTTCTTTGTCATATCTATTTATGATTCTAAATGTCTCCTCTCTCTGAGTATCCATCTCATTCCCCAGATTTGGGAAACTTTTGGTAATATTTTCAGGGAATAGATTTTGTATGCCATTAGTCTGAATGCTGACACCTTCCTCTATGTTTAAGTTTGTTCTTTTACAGTTGTCTAAGAATCACTGTATAATCTTCACATTGTTTCTTGTTATTTTATTTTACGGACTGACTTCTAGTATGGCCACCTTGTCTTCACATCCTGACATCCTTTCTTCTGATTCATCTAGAATATAGCTGAGGTTTTCAACTGAGTTTTTAATTTGACTTATTTACACTTTCATTTCCAGGATTTCTTCTTGGTTCTTTTTCAGCACCTATTATCTCTTTATTGACATACCTTTCATAGTCTGCATTGTCTTCCTTAATCCTTCAGTTGCTTATTTGTCTCTTCTTTGATCTCACTGATCATTTTAAATATCAGTTCTTAAAAATTATTTGTCTTGGATTTTATCCACTTCAGTATCTGTGGGATCAGCTTTTGGGAGTTAGGAATTTTTGGAGGCATCTTGCTGCTTTGCTTTCTCATGATTCTTATGTTTTTGTGTTGAAGTATGAAGATCATTTAGGATGGAAGGCTAGGCCATCATTGTGGATTTCTCTTTATTAAGTGGCTTTCTCCTGATATGTGCTTGGCTTTGTGTTTGACTCACAATGAAAGCATTTACTCAACCTATTCAAAGTACTAGGTTCAATACATAGCACTGCATTAAGAGGAGGGAACAACTACCAGTAATATTAACATGTACAGAACCAACCATATATCAGCATATAATTTAAAACTTGGTTTGAAAGTTCTCTACTATTTCACTAACTCAGGAAAATAAAGAAATAGAAATAACATGTGACAGCCTAGGAAGTAAAAGAAAAGAAAAAGAAAATTTAAAAAAGGGAAAAAAGAGGGAGAAAACATAAATGTTCATAATTTTTTTATGTCAGGAAAGGAGGGAGGGAGGGGAGGGTTAAGGGGTTATGTGAGGAGAAGGAAAGAATGATGTACAGGGGAGAGAATATAAATGGAAAATAACAGAAAATATAGAGAAATTGAAACCAGTTAATAAACTAGAATAAACACAAAGTTAGGAGACCTGAGAAATAACCTTTAGTGTGAAAAAACTAGGTAAGACATTATAGAAGCAAAAGCAACAAAACTGTTGTACACAGTTTCATGTACTGTACACAGTTACACACAAGTTACATGTATACGTATGCCCTCCATAGAGGGGGAGAAAAGAAAAACAGATTTTAATAATATTTATATATAAAAGGGGGGAGGAAAAGGAAATTTGAGAGGGTATGAGAGAGGAAGAAAAGAAAGATGAAATGAGGAGGGAATATAAATGGAAAGTGAGAGAAGATATAGAGATATTGAATCCAACTAATGAACTAACAGAAACAAAATTTAGCAAATGCTATGAAACAGCCTTCGGTTTGAGGGAACATAGTGTGACCTGATAGCCAATAACTAGCACTTGTAAGCACATACAAACACATATATGCCCTAACTACCCCATCTCCAGCACATTAAAAAAAACAAACAATAGAAATAACAACAGAAAAAAAAAAAAACAGGTTATCAATTCTTCCTTGTGGTGGTAATTATATTGGAGTTAATTTCTGAGTACTGCCTGATTAGAAATGGGGGCAAGGAATGTATGAAAATCTTTTGTTTAGTCCAGAGTCTCCTCCTCTTCTGTTCAAGTAGAAGACATTTAGAGTATGAAAGAGGCTGAGTACCCCCACTCGTTGTGGTTATTTATGGGTACTCAGGTCCACCATTGGTGTGGCTAGTTCATGTATTTTGATTTATTCTCTTCCATACATAGGAATGAGGGTGTCAGAAAATCTGGGCTGTCCACTGAATCTGACCAGGTCTGGAGCATGGGCCAGACCTCTATAAATTTCCAGATTGGTTTGGGAGGTGTGGCTGGCCAGTGTCTTTACTCCTAGTGCCTCTGAGTAGACCAGAGGAGTAATGGGTGTGCAGGGACTATTCTTGTAGTAGGGGTTGTGGGTGACCAGACTTCTGCAGATCCCTGCAGGGGCACCCCCAGACTCAAGACCTCCTCACACTACATAACCCTGCAAGGCTGAATTTTGTTGCCTGCCACTACCTTCAAACCACCACTGTTTTGTGCTGTCTGTCCTCCCACAGAGATTGTCCCAGACCATAGTTCAGTCTCTGATGAACCAGTTGCTGGGGTCTATCTCCTAATCGTATGATTTTCATTTTACTGTGTCACATGGCATCTATTAGGGTGGGTACCCACTTCCTTCATGTAGCATGGTGGCAGTTACGTGTTGCAGTTGTGGAAAATGTGGGCGTTATCTGTGCCTAGGCAGAGGGAGTTACTCAGGATGGCTTCTTGCCCCAATTCCACCCAAATCTGTTTTTGGCTAGTTCTACCAAGGTGAGTGGGGAGTGAGGGTTGGGATAGTCTACAATGTCTTAGCAATCTGATTCTGTGTACCCTAGAGAGAAAAGATGGGAATCATTACTCTTGTCTCTGCCCACTTGCCTGTAGTCAGACCTCCTGTCCATTCAGGTTATATCTCTGTCCACTACCAGATCCAGTCCTTACAAGAATGTGCTGAATATTTCCTCTTGTTGCTTCATAGGAAGGAAGGGAAGAGTGCCTTTCCCCTCTGAGCTGCAGTTCATTCAGCAATGGAGTGCACTGCTTTAGTTCATTTACTTATCTTTCTAAATACTGTACTAGTATTTGAAGCTTTTGCCTGGTTCCCAGCTCTTTCTAGATGCAGTCTTACAACTTTCTGTGATACCTCTGTCTTCTCACAGAATGGTATGCCTCTAGTTTTGGATGAATATTCTGGATTGACTGTGACTGCAGGCTACCTCTAGCCCACCATCTCCCAAAAATCTAATATTCAATTTGTAATCAAATATGACCTGCTACACTGAGTAACTCCTCCTAAATCCACTCTTAAACAATTATATTCATTAATTTCTTCATTATTTCACTCAGTGACTATTATTGTGTATGTGTGTAATACATAGGTTCTTTTTTTTTTTTTGGTACTGGGGATCGAACTCAGGGCCTTCTGTACATAGGTTCTTAATACTGGGAATATATATATATATATATATATATATATATATATATATATATATAACCCTAACCCTAATATATCTCCCAGCCTTCATTCAATAGGCTCATAATCTAGTGGGCAAGTAATACAAGTACGAGGTGATAATTACTACCTATAAATGTTTTAAGCACAGATTACAGTGAAAGAGTGCGAACGAGAAAGTGCTTAACTGTATCTGGGAAAACTGGCAGGACTACACATAATCAATGTTCTTTCAAGAAGTATTTCATTGTTTTTATTTACTTAAGAAATAAAACTTGATTTTTATAAAAATGAGGGAAAGAAATACAATCTAAATAAGTGAAAGCTTTTTTGCCTCATTATTAGCCATTACTATACCTTCAGGGAAACACAATCAACAATTTCGAGGACCAACTTCCAGGTAACATACAATTGAAATCTCCACATCCGCCACACACTCATACAATATTATATATGTATTTAGTAAAATTTTCTCCTCCCCAACTTTCCCTAATTTCACTACTCAAATTTTGGAAAATCAGTCCAAGCAGTTTAAAACTGGGAGTAGAAATCTGAAATTCGTACAACTGAAGAGTATTAAAGGTGTCCAATAAGTCAACAAGAAAAGCAAACGGCATGAACAGATATTTCTAAGAAAATGCCTATGGTGCTACGGTTTGAATGATCCCTTCCAAACTCATGTTAAAATGTGATTGTCGCTCCCGCCCTGGACACACGAAGGTGGAGGGGAGGCGCTTGGTAACGGCCGGACTTTCAGCCAGCCAGCCAGCCAGGTGAGAGGCCCCGGCAGCCAGCGGGACAAAGCCTGCAAAGCGATCCCGCCCTGCGACATCCGTTGCCAGGCGACAGAGAGATTTCCCCCTCCCGCCCTGGACACACGAAGGTGGAGGGGAGGCGCTTGGTAACGGCGGGACTTTCAGCCAGCCAGCCAGCCAGGTGAGAGGCCCCGGCAGCCAGCGGCACAAAGCCTGCAAAGTGAGCCCGCACGCCGGCAAGGTCTGAACCCATTAACATACGTAAAATCTATGCCTCCTCTCTGGTGACACTGTACTATCTTTTTTTTTTTTTTTTTTTTTTTTGGAGGGGCTGTCTGTAAGTTTGTTTTTTCCTCCTCTTTCTTCTCCCATTGTCTCTCTTTTAGCCTTTTTCTTTTTAACCTTTCCCTCTCTGAAGTCAACATTACCAAGTAGAGCCAACCATGACCGCGTGTTTGAAAATAACCATGGAGGACTAAAGGTTATAAGAACTAAGA
>PVJO010034453.1:0-10913 GCA_004026905.1 Hystrix cristata | reverse complement strand
GTACAAAATAACCATGTTGATTATGATCATTATGTATGCAATGTACCAATACATGTTCTTGGTAAAAAATAATTTAAAAAAATTAAAAAAAAAAAAAGATAACAGGAAGTAGGGCGATAGATCTTTTGCAAGTGGGAAGGAGATCAAAAGATGGAGGGAGGTGGAAAGGAGGTAAGGGGAAGGGAATGAAAAGGTGTGTTATGTACATGTACCAACTACCCACAAAGAATGTAATCACTATGTACTGCAAACATATACTAATAAAAAAATTAAATCCGGGGAGATATTTTAAGGCTGAGGCAGGAAGATTACCAGGTCAAGGCTAGCCTGGGCTACACAGTGAGACAAAACACCAAAAATACAGAAATAAGATTTTTTTAATTAAAAGATTAAACAAAATATTATACACAAAGGGAAAGCTCTTCAATTAAATGACCAATTAATGGCACAGACTCTTCTAAATCAACTGAATCAAAACTGGAAAACCTGCAACTTGCTTTTCTTTTTTTCTTTTTTTTTTTGTGGTGCCAGGGATCAAACTCAGGGCCTTGGGCTTGCTAGGCAAGCGCTCTGACCACTAAGCTAAATCCCCAGCTCCCAAGTTACTTTTCTTTAGCTTTATATGAGTGGTACAATATAGGAGACACTGACAAATTTAGATGCACTTTATCTCAAAGGTCATCTAAATCTACAAAAGAAACGTTATCAATTCATAGCCTCAAACAACTGAACATGTTACATACATAAGTTTTTAATACCTTGAATGACAAAGAATTTCCAACTAAATATGAAAAACAATTGTTTCTATCATGACAGATGTCATTATTCTAATGTCAAAAATAGGGATTTAATGAAATTTTAAAACAAAAGGCTGTTTCCCTTTTGTTGCTTCATCCCACTGTAATGACAAGGAAAATACCTGTGCTGTTTCTGAAGCTGAATCCATGAGTAGTATCATATATACAGTTGTCAAAATTTTCCAGTAAGTATGTACAAATTATCTACTAGACTGACAAGTGCAATACTGATGTAAGGAGGCACGCTAACATTACCTTTACCACACTTTTAAAAATCTGTATTTTCACTTAAATTTCATCAATAATGATCCTAAAAATATATTTAATGTCAGCATTATGTATAACACCTGTAAGCACCTGAATCTGCTACCTATTACTGCAGGCCTTGATAAAGCACAGATAGTAAAATGCCTAGAAAGGATTACGTCTCGCATTACCAAAACTTGAGGGACACGAGGTATGAATATGTCAAACTCATCCAACTGTATTGGGTAAGACACACGTGTTTTTACTGTACGTCAGTATACTTCAAGAAAGCTGTTTTTGTTTCGTTGTTTTTTGTTGTTGTTGTTGTTGTTGTTGATTTCTGGTTTTGGTTTTTCCGACAGGGCCTCACTATGTAGTTGAAACTGGCTCCAAACTTTCGGGGATTCTCCTACCTCTGCCTCCCCGGTGCTGGGATTAAGATTACAGGCGTGTGCCACTACACCTGGCTATGAAAGCTGTTTTGTTTTGTTTAATCTGGAAACCTCCAAAGCGTGCTGTGTGAACGTTCTTTAAAGCAAAGGACAAGGATGACCTGCCTCGGCGAAGGAGGCAAGTGGACACAGAACCAGGCTCTCCTCGGGCCAGAAAGCAAGTGGCCAGCCTGTGAGGGGCTCCACATGGAGCTTCCGTAGAGGAGCCCTGACGAGGCCGAGCGAACCGGCCACCCGAGGGAGCGAGGCCGCCCTCTGCCCCCCGCGCCGAGTCCCGGGCGCCTCCCGCGCTTCGGGACCCACTGGGCCGCACCTGCCCGCGCCTGCACCGCCGAACCGGGGCTCCGCCGCTCCGCCTGCCCTCCCAGGGACTGGCGGCGAGCAACCAGCTCCTCGGACACGCTTGCCCACGAATTACCACTCCGCTAGGTCTCAGCCGAAGTCTCCGCCCGAGTCAGCAACCGCGTCGCCCCGGCTTTTACAAATGAGCCGCCAGAATCTGCGCGGCGGACGGATCCCCGCCCCCAGACAGGCTCCGCCCCAACAGGCCCTGCCCCCGGCCCGGCATCGCGCGACTCTGCCCCGTGGGCTCCAGGGAAGTGTAGTTCCCGCTGCCACCTCTGCGCTTGTGCACCGCTACTCTGGGCCCACACAAACTACGACTCCCGTCATGCCGCGCGACAGACGATGCCTAGGGGATGGACGCCGCACCGCCTTCCGACCAGGCGGGGCGCTGGGCTCCCTTGAGCGGGAGGCGCGGCGGGAGCTAGGCGGTTTAGCAGTGCCAACTTCCGGGGTGACGGATGCCCGGGTTCCTTACATCTTGTAGGATGCAGGGAGCGCCCACGCGAGAGCCCAGCTCCGAGTGCCAGGCCGAACGAGGGGAGCACAGACGCGAAGCTAACCCAGAAACCAACTTTTAGAGGGGTTAATTGTTGTTTGTTCTTTGCTTTCTGCTTTGGCTGGATTTGATTAAAGACCCAGTTTTTTAAAAACGGAAGAGGGTGCAAGCCACACTGCTTGATAAGGTGAGGCTTACCCTTTAAGAAATCACTCCTGGAACAGTCAGGGCCATCTCTCCTCAGCTGCCCAGTCCGTGGTTTGTTTGGCTGTGTTAAAATTGTTTCGGAATTAAGATGCGTTAGATTCACATACCAGACCCCACGACGAATGTAATCACTACATACTGTATGATGCATGTCCTGTTAAAAATTTTAAAACTTTATTTTGAACACTGAAAGTGCAGCTTTCATGGCTTTGTTGTTTTTCCACCAGTGTTTCAGAGGTGCAGAGGAGTTACCGCCTTTCAATCACCAAAGTACAGCTCTGGCTTCATGTCTAAACACCAGCAGGCCAGTAAAATCTTTAGAGAAATCAAACAAAGTGCCATTTATAACAACTGGAGTAATGGCTGAAAAAAATTACTAATGGTTAAAGATAATTAAAAACATTTCACAGAAATTTGTTTTGGTTTCTACTTCAAAAATAGTCCTGAGCTGGGTAAGGTGTCACACACCTGAAATCCCAGCTAGATGAGAGGCTGAGACAAGAGGATTGAACAAGCCTTGCCTGGGCAACGTAGTAACTTAGTGAGACCCTGTCTCAAAATTCTAAAAAATTTTCAAAGAACTGGGGATGTAGCTTAGTGCAAAGGCCATGGGTACACAGTTTGAGGCCAGCCTGTGCTGCAAAACAAACAAACAAAAAAAAAATACCTCAAGATGTTATTGTGTCTTTGAGGGCAAACACTATCCTCCACTTTTGGCGGGGGTGCTGGGGATCGAATTCAGGGCCTTGTACTTGCTAGGCAAGTGCTCTACCACTGTGCTAAATCCCCAACCCCTATCCTCGACTTTTTATGCGTATATTTTATTCATACATATATTCCATACAGTGCTGTATGGAATCCATATCCTAAATCCTTTTTTTTTTCAGGTTTTTTTTTTGAGACAGTCTCACTATGTAGTTCAGTCTGGCCTTGAACTCGCTATGTAGCCTAGGCTGGCCTTGAACTCTCAATGATCCTCCTGCCTCAGCCTCCCAAGTGCTGGGATGAGACAGGAATGTGCCACCATGCCCAGCTGGCTACCATATATTTTTTTTTCTCATATTCTAAGTCTTAACTGACTGTTTAAGCATCCAATATATCAGTTTTCACCTGTAGCCCAGGTAATTTTCAAAACTGCACTCCAAATTCATTACAAAATGGAAGGTGTAGAGGGGAGAACCTTCCAGCTTCTGCTCCTTAAGGCAGTGAGTTTCAACCTCATCAGCTGCTCCTGTCCTTGTCCAAATCTTCAAGTACTGCTAACAGCTCCTACACAAGGTTTTAGCTCCTAATCACCCAATCTGATACAATCCTTCCTGCCTTCACAGGAGGTAAGAGGGCACCTTCATGTAATGGTTAAACAGCACAGGCACTGGGATATGGGGCCTAGGACAGAGCCTTAGGTTGACAACGTACAAAGAGCTCATAGTCTTCAGAACTCAACCTCTCTGAAACTAGTCTTCTCATTTGCAAAATGTGGATGTTAATAAAGATAGCCACTTTAAAAAAAAAAAGCCACAATGGAAGGAAAAAATGGAAACAAAGCTTTTGTAAATAGGGAGGGAGGAGAGGGTGAGGGGAGGGGAATGGGGAAAAAAGAAGCAACAAGATACATCATGTACAGGTACAAATCCCCTATGATGAATGTTACCACTATGTACATCTAAAATGTACCATTAAAATAAAAATTTTTTTAAAAAGCCACTTCACAGGATTGTCATAATGATTACATTAAAACAAAATATCTATAAGCAGCACATTCTGCAACTCTTGACCATGTGAGCTCAACTACAGATAAACTCACTGTGTTCCAAATGCCAGCACTACAGGTCATGTCAAAGGGTGGTCCAAACAAAGAATGTTACTTAAATTATTCCCAAACTGGTAATAGCTTTTTGTTTTTGTTTTCATTTTTGTTTTTTTTGTGGGTGCTGGGGATTGAACTCAGGGCCTTGCGCATGCTAGGCTAGCACTCTACCACTTGAGCTAAATCCCCAACCCCAGCTTTTTTAAATTTTTAACTGATACATAATAGTAATACATATTAATGGGGCGTGTGTGATTTTTCAGTACACATATACAATGGGTAATGATCAGACCACAGTGATAGATGCATCTGTGCTCTCAGACATCATTTCTTTGTATTGAGAACATTAAAATTTTCTCTACTGGTTATTTGAAATATCAATTGTCAAACATAGTTACCCTACTGTGTTATAGAACATCAGAAGTTGTTTCTGTTATTCAACAGCATGCTTGGGCCCATGAATCACTGTCTTAGTCACTTTTCTGGCCACTAGGACAAAACACCAACACCTGCAACTTAAAGGCGGACGCCAGGTGGTGTTTCCGAAGTCTCAATCCCTGCGAAGTTGGCTAGCTCCAGTCAGAAGTGGTGTAGCAGGAGGGTCTGGTGGAAGAGAGCTACTTGCCTCATGAGTGAGTGTTGAAAGGGCACTGGGAAAGGAAATAAACCCTTCCAGATCTCGCTCCAGTTACCCACCTCTTCTGACCAGACCCCACCTCCTAAGAGCAGGTCAGCTATAAGCCCCCATAATCCAATCACCTTTCAAAAATCCCAGCTGTGAGCACATGAAGCTCTTGAGGGACATCTAGATATAAACCATAAACAGGCTGGGGATTTAGCTCAGTGGCTAGAGTGCTTGCCTAGCAACCGCAAAGCCCTGAATTCGATCCCCCGCACCAAAAGAAAAATAAATAAATAAACCATAACAACATCCTCTCTCCATCCCCTCTTTCCCCCTACTTTCTATCATAGTTGGCCTGAGTATGAAAGGTGGCTGGAGAGTTGGGAACCTTTGGTTTCTGGACTATGGTAGCAGTGACTGCTCTGACAAGAGACGACAGGCGTGCAGGCCAGGTCAAGGACTGAGCCCCGAGCCCAGGCCACCCATGAAAGAGTAACTCCAGCAGATTGGAGAGACGCGCTGAGGTCAAGGACCTGGCCTGGGGTAAAGGCGGAATAACCCCACAGCCCACTGCACCTGTGGGAAGAGAGATCCTCGCCAGGGTCCTAACAGGATTCTAGAATATACTGTTGCTGGTTTGTCAGACTTGCGGCAAAAGATCGTGGCAACCTGTGAGTCTACACAACAAAAGAGTATTACCTCTACCACATTCTGAGATGCCTGACCTACAGCATTCGGTGCCCAACAAAGGAGAATTCAGGCCCGAATCTTCACTATGACAACAGCAAGCAATACCACGACAGTTGACACACATTTAGTTTTATTTTCTTTTTGAAAATAACAATAATTTAGGTTTTGGGGGGTGTTGGGTTTTGTTTTTTTTTTAGAGTGCTAGGCAAGCACTTACCACTGAGCTAAATCCCCCAACCCTAGGTTTTTTGTTTTGTTTTTTTAACATATTTTTAAAGCTGAAAATCAACATATGAAAAATTTGCATATTCTAAAATTACATCAATTACAAGGAGTAGAGCTGTTCAAATTTGTTCATTTTATTCCTTAATATATTACTGAGTGAAAACAAAGTGGGTTTGAGGTATGAGGCACATACTTCTTTGAATATCTGGCAAAATTCAGGGAAACCATCTGATTCTGGGCTTTTTTCCCTTGGGTGGTTTTTGATTATTGATTGTGTTTCTTACATCTCTGTAAAGAATTTCCATTTTTCCTTAAGTTGTGTAATTCATGTGTTCATAGGAATTTGCTCTTTTTTATCTAGGTTATCTAATTCATTGACACAGACCTATTAGCTAGGCATGGTTGCACACACCTGTCTTCCTAGCACTTGGGAGGCTGAGACAGTAGGCTCGCCATGAGTTTGAGGCCAGTCTGGGCTACATAGCAAGACTCTGTCTCTAAAAACCAAAAAAAGAAGGAAAAAAAGGAAAAAAATCATTCATTGAGGACTCTTATAACCCTGAAAGCTCAGTAGTATTTTTTTTTTTTTAAGGTGCTGGGGATCAAACTGAGGGCCTTATGCTTGCTAGGCAAGCACTCTACCACTAAGCTAAATCCCCAGCCCTTTAAACTCAGTAATATTGACAAAGGAGATAGGTGTGGTTTAGAAGCAGGATCCCAGAATCTACACAGCACCACCTCTCAGGACCCCACATGCAGAAGTTCTTGAGAGTTCTCCCAAGGTGGGGACAGAATAAAAGGACACAGATGCCATGAAGACCCTGCTATCGTGTCCCTTTCACAGTAGGCCACCTTATGTCTCCCAGGCCCAGGCTGTACTTTCATCTTTGCTTTTAATTCTCCTCTCTTTTGTTTGACCCAAGTTTGCACTGCAGGGCCAGTTTCTCCCTTACTCTCCACCCGAACTTTTTCAAATAAACTTTGGCAGTGTTTTTAGCTTGTCTTATTAAATTCTTTGTTTGAAGTGAGAAGGACCTGATAAGGTTTAATTGGTAAGTCAGTGAGTCATTTCTAAAAAGAAGCTATCCTACTGGGCATAGTGGCACACATCTGTGATCCTGGCACTTGGGAGGCTGAGGCAGAAGGATCTCAGTGAGTCTGAGGCCAGCCTGGACTATACAGCAAGAACCTGTCTCAACAAAACAAAATAATAATAATAATAATAATAATAATAATAATAATAATAATAGCCGGGCTTGCTGGCACACGCCTGTAATCCCAGCACTCGAGAGATTGAGGCAGGAGGATTGCCCCAAGTTCGAGGACAGCCTGAACTACATAGTGAGTTCAAGCCCACCTTGAATTACAGAGCAAGACCCTGTCTCAAAAAAACAACAAAAATAATAATAATAAAAATAAAAGGAAGCTATCCAATAACAGTGTCCCTACCTTCTTTCCTGATTCTAATAACTTGCTTCTTCCTCACTCTCTCCCCCATCTCTGTTTCAAAGTCTAGGAACAGTTTTCTCAATTTTGTTGATCTTTTAAAAAATCAACTTTTGGTTTCACTGATTTCTTTTTTTAGACAGGGTCTCCCTTTGTTGCCTGGGGTGGCCCTGAACTGGCTCAGCCATCCTCTTGCCCCTCAGCTTTCTGAGCAACTGGAACCACAGGAACATGCCACCATAGTTTTACATTCTCTGCTTCATTTCTTTCTCTTTTCCTTTCCTTCTTTCTTCCTTTCCTTTCTTTCTTTTTCAAAACAGAGTCTTGCCATGTAGTTCAGGCTAGCTTCAAACTTGTGGCGATGCTCCTGCCTCAGCCCCCCAAGTGCTGGGATTACAGGCATGCACCAACACACCTGGCTTAATTCATTTATTTCTGCTCTAATTTTATTATTTCCTTCCTTCTGACTTTGGATTAATTTGTTTTCTCAAATGTTAAACAAGCACTAACCTGCAGCTTTTTCTTTTTCTTGCATCAGAGCCTCACTAAGCTGTCCAGGCTGGCCGTGAATTTTTAGTCCTGCCTCAGCCTCCCAGATAGCTGGAATTACAGGAATATACCACCAGGCCTGGCTGGGATTTTATATATGTAGGTGTTTAAGGCTATACATTTCCCTCTAAGCATTTTTGCTGTACTTCATGTTTTAGTATATTTTTCGTCATCTCAAAGTATTTTCTAGTTTCCCCAGTGATTTCTTCTTTGACTATAGATTAAATGTATAGATTTAATTTCTACAAATGTGCTACTGTATTTCCAATTTTCCCTGTTACTGATTTCTTGCTTTATTACACTGTGTTCAGAGGTGGTACTTTGTAGGATTTCAATGTACTGAGAATTGTTTTATGGCCTAACATATAGTCTATTCATATAGAAACATGAAAAAACTATGCTCCTTATAGATCTCCCTTCCTTCGCTTTCAGGGAGCACTGCCACCAGCCCCATCTTTATACCTCCTTGCTCATGAATACCGCTTTGCAAGTATTGTTCTATATATTTGCGTTTGTCTACTAAATCATACAGAAACGAGGAATTATAAACCAAAAGTAGGGCTGGGGATTTAGCTCAGTGGTTAAAGTGCTTGCCTTGCAAGCACAAGGGCCGGAGTTCAATCCCCAGCACCAAAAAAAAAAAAAAACAAAAAACCAAAAGTACAAAACTGTTGGCTTTTGTATTTACCTCTGACTTATCTTTACCAATATTCTTTATTTGCCTTCCACTTACTACCTGTTGTCCTTTCAATTCAGGCTAAAGGACACTCGTTAGCATTTCTGGTGGGGCAGGTCTATTAGCAGAGAGTTCACTCAGCTTGTTTACCTGGGCAGGTCTTAATTTCTCCATGGGGTAGGAGGAGGCTGAGACAGAGTCTCACTGTATAGTTCAGGCTCATCTTTGATTATGTAGCCCAGGCTGGCCTTGAACTTTCGGCGATGCTCCTGCTTCAGCCTCCTGAGTGCTGGGAATACAAAGGTGCACCATGACGCCCAGCTGTCTCTATAATTTTGGAGGTGTTACGTCCGGAGGTGGACTGTGAGCTGCTGTCCTGCTAGAAAATGTAATTCCCAGCGATCATAAACCCAGCTACAGTAAAGAATTAAAGAAACCAAGTTTAAATTAAGGGAAGACAATTTATTTTAAAGTGGTGAAAAAGGAGATGATAGCTACTCGACGAGTAGGGAGCATTCAAAAGCTAAATATGGGCCTTTCGTTGTAGCCCCTTTTTATTGAGGTTTTCTCCTTGGGACAGCCCTTTGGAATTTGGTTGGCTCCTGGGCTTATCAGTTATCTGCCTCGATTTCTCATAGCTATGTGACTTTTCTTTGACATTAGGGGTGGGTGGCTTAGGGCCAAGTAATGCGGGGATGTGTAAGAAACAAAAGGAGGAGTTTGTGTTCTTCATATTAATCAGATTACCCGGGGACCTTCCTGGAACCAGTCTCTTTGACTTTGTCTCTCTGGCTGCCTTTATGTTTCTAACTATTTGATTACAGCTGTCTGGCTTTCTGATTCTAATAAGGCCTTTACCCTATCTTTTCCCTGCCTATGGAGGAAGAAAGCCTATCTCGGACTCAACCAGTTGAAAGTATCTACCCAGGACATCTTTCTGACTGAGAAAGCCTGTCTGGGACTCAAACCCACAACACCCTCCCGTTGGGACACACAACAAACAGGGAGTTCAAGTGAGTGGAAACTTGAATCCCTCACCGGCCATTACCATTGTCAGGACTTATCCGTCTTACCCGTGTATGGATTTAGGCCAGCACCCCACTGAGGTCTTTCTCCCTGTGGAATTGGACCCAGGCCTATTTATAACCCCTCTTACAATGGTAACTGTGTTACACCTGAAATGGAGAGAGCACCTCCAGGAAGGCTCCTTTAAAAGAGTTTGAGCCAGATCTTAATACCAAAGATTATTTTGCCATTTTTCTTTGTAAAAAAAAAAATATTTCTGGGAAGGGATTGACCCAGAAATCCCTAGTGTGCCATTTTTGGTGCTATCACCTAAGTTGATTCTCATATGATTTTATAAGGTGAGTTGTAATGATAACAATAGAGCTCCAGGTAAAGTACCTTTTCCACAGTCTCCTGGGTAATACTCTAATGGTTGAGTCAGGACTCAACGCCATATCCTTTCTCCTCCATTATGTCCTAGTCTCCCGGAAACTGACTCTTCCTCATTCCGTCCTCCTAGGTGATCTTGAAGAGGAAAAGTGAAATTTTGTCTGCTTCTGTAAACCTGCTTTGTAACCCCTACTCATTCTGGATCCTGTTCGCGGGGTTTGCAGCCACTTCCAGACTGATAACGAGCCCGCGACACCTTCATACTCCTTTAGAGTGCCTGCAGCTCTACAGGGATTACTGCCCATCCCCCAATAAATTACCGCAGGCAGCTCATGAGGAGACGGGCCATGAAACTTAACTATTTGCGTGCTGTCTGCTTTTGTAATCTGGCTTGCTTTTATAGCTTTGTCTGCTTCTGCAACCTTGCTTGCTTACTCATTATTTTGAAAACAAGGTCATGCAATTCCTAAGAAAAGAAACCGTAAGCAAAACATAGAAATTTAATCCCCTGTATAAACCCTGGAATTTCTTTTTTCAGGCCCAGGCTCTCAGAGTGTTTAACTCCCCTGGGTCTGTCGACATAAATAAACCTGAGTTCTCCAACTCTCTGAGTGGCACTTGCTTTTCTTGCTAAGTTGAAAACTACTTTTCCGCAACAATCTCAGATCTGTTCTGCTGCACCCAGCACCTACCTGTGTGAGTGTCCAGGAGTGCTTACAAACGCTTCCAAACCTCAAACTCAGGATAGCCTCAGTCCATCTTCTCCTGTTCCTTGATCGCAAACCCGCCGGACACTTGCTGCTTTCCGGCGCCTGGGAATTTCCTCCCCCATCCTCCCTCCCACATGTCTTAGATAAACGACTGCGCCCTTCACCCAACCCTCTCCCAAACTTCAACTTTGGATTTGTCCCCATCAGCAAAACTCCGCCTGGAAACGCAAACCGCATCCCCAACGTGCGG
>PVJO010034452.1:0-11152 GCA_004026905.1 Hystrix cristata | reverse complement strand
TTTTTTTTTTTGGATTTAGCATTCTATCATATTTGTTTTCCATTCGTTTCTTCTTCTATTACTATTTTCCTGTCTTTTTGTTTGTTGCTTACAGATTATTGTTAGTATTCTGTTCTATTTCCTTTAGTGGCTTTTTAATAATCCTTCTTTCTTGTTTGCTTTAGAATAACAATATGCAGTCTGCTTAAAGGTCATATGCTACAGCTTTATGCTTTATTCCTTGTACTTCACATTTCGCACTGTAGACTTCACATTTTCCTCTCCCTGCTGTGCAGATGGAATTGTCTCATAGTGGCATCACTGTGTCTGCAGGTCCTCTTCAGTGTGCTGCTTTCATATCTCTTTTCCTACTATTGTATCTGTCTGATAAACTCTACCTCACTGTTGTGTTTGCTTTGAATCATTCATTCTCTTTGAAAGAGATAATGAGAAGGAAACTAGTCTCTACGTTTATCCAATTATTTCTATTTCCAGACTCACGAAAGTCTCACCGCATGTGCACTCAGCCTCTGCTCAGCCAGGAACATATGGGAGCCCTAGCCGGACATCTGGCTCTCTTCTTCTGCACTTCCTCCTCTCTGGAGCATTTCCTGATCGTTCCAGCCACCACTGCAGCATGCACCCTGATCTCTGTTTCCTTAGCTCAGAGTGACTCTCATTTACTACTAGGGCTTCTGCTCCCTGCTGTGGTCAGGAAATTCTCTCCAGGATAAGAGTCTTGCTTCAGCCATGACTTTCCTTTCTGTCAAGGGCCACAATCTTATACCTCTCTCTGTTCAGTGTTTTGTTTAATTTTATATTTGTTAAGTAGAGGGGCTAATTCAGTACCAGTAGCTTATCCTGGCTGGAAGCAGAGTTTCCTATAACTTAGATTTAATAAACAGTATAAAATAATTATTAAAGAACCTCAACCAGTCCAGGAGAGAGGACAGGAAGGAGAGAGATAAAGGAAACATGTAATAATAAAAATGAGGGGTAGCCTAAAAGAAAAGACTGGGTGGGGCAGACAGAACAGGAGGAAATTAGATCCATGTCTCACTTCAATTTTCAACACATTATGTAATATAACTTTAGTAAGTGGGACCCAATCTGGGACAGGTGTTGTGATCACAGTTAGTAATGGTTGATGAGGCTTTATTCATATCCTAAGGCCTAGTTAAAGAAATATAGTCACCAAAAAATTCTGCCTGCCTGGGAGAGTTTTCATAGAAATTATATTTGAACTGGACTTTAAATAATAAGGAAGGGTTTGCATGTTCAGGAATGTGTCAGAGGAGAAAGAGAGATTGTTGGGTAAAACATTTCAGGCAGAGTAAACAGTGTGAAGATCATTTGAACACATCAGACACTATAGCTTACCCTTGTGGCAGAACAGAAAAGAAGCTGGTGTGCAAAGCAACATTTCACAGAGATGAGCCAATCCCACCCCTGCTGAGGTAATCACTTGCATATGAGAAAAGTACAAGGAAACTACTCATCGTTACTGTTATTAAATCAGGCTCCCCTTCCTGGGAACCAGATTGTATGTAATATCCTCCTGCAGACTAATTGCAAGTTGCTTTAGAGATGTACAATTCAGTTGTATTTTTGCCTTTCGAAATAGAGTAAGTATGTTACCTCCTTAAGCACAAGCAATACAGACAGATAATTTGCTCTACATGTTTGATTTACTGGCAAAAGCTCCACACTGTGCGCTGGTCAGTGGATGTGCCGGTTCTGCCACCTCAGGGCCCATTCAGCTATGCATTCATGAACTGATCCATTGATGATGTTAGCACCCTCACAATCTAGGCACCTCTCCAGGCCTCAACTCTCAACATTGCTACACTGGGGGTGAAACTCTCAATATGTGAGTCTGTGGGGGACACTTCATATTTAAGCCAGAACTCTGTGTCATAGCTTTCCTCTCATGTCCATTCGATCCATGAATGTTTATCTTACCGATGCTCATTACTCATCTGAGATAGTTATTGTGTGACCTCTATATCTCTCCTTCCTCTCTCTCATCCCTGTTTTCTGTTCATGTTTCCTCCCCTGCCCTTGTACATAACTTCTCCCTTGGGGGGAGAAAAAAACTTGGCAAACAATAGAAAAATACATTTTCCCATACTTTTGGCATGAAATAATTATTTTAGAGTAGCACTCTGGATCCCTTAAAAAGTAAAGTCTTGAACATTTAAAACAAAGTACATTAAATATTTGGTGAATGTTCACTATTCTGGGCTATCCATAGTTAGCAGAATCTATAATATTTAATATTTTTCTTTGTGTTTTCTATATCACTAATTACTTTTTGTTCTGCATATGATTATATAGCAGCAATTGGAGCAACCGCATACCTAAACATCCTAATTTTATTTTATTTGCAATAAAGTGTAATAGCTATTCTTCCACAAAATCTTTTAATCAGAGAGCTCTGTCTGTTCCTGGACCCCAGATTTTGGTCATTACTTGATGCAACTAAAGATACATTAAAAATATATTCAGGCCTGGGATGTGACTCACTAGTAGAGTGCTTGTCTAGCATGCAAGTAGCTTTGATCTGCAGCACCTCAAAAAACAAAACAATAACAAAAGGCTTTCAAGCCAGGTCTTCCTTAAAAACTACCTCATGTTTGGAAGGGACAGAAGAATGAGTAAATTGGTTGTTTAAATATAGAATCTGAAGTACTGAAAAAAGATAAAATATATTAAACTATAAATATTAATATTTATTTAGAAAATAACACTGCCCAGGTATTATGCTAAATATTTTATATGAACTGTTTAATTTATTATTCCTGATTTATGCTTTTCTTACACTTAGTCTATTTTGAAACATAATGATGATTTCTACCATTTAGGGGTATGTATCAGGAGCCAAGCACTTTAGATACATTTTCTCTAACCACTAATGTTCAAAGGTATGACCATCTTCATTTTAGAGATGAGGGAGCTAAGACTCAGGGAGTTGGAGTCAATTGGCCGAGTTTGCGTAGCTAGTCATTGTTTGAGAAGGACTTTGAGCCAAGCTCACTCTGATCCCAAACCTGGCCTCTTACTCTTCTCTCCAACACCGAGGGACCTCCTTCCATTTGTCGTAAATATATGCTTTGGTGAAAGCTATTTTAAAGGAAGTTTATGAAAAGAACAGAACTAAACTATTTCTTTTTTATTGTTATTTCATAAAAGAATAAGTTAAAGTAGTTTTAGGACATATACATTTACTCTATTGTGTATTTTATGTGAGGTCCAAGACAATTCTTCCTCACTCAGTGCAACCAACAGGTGGACATCCACGGTCAAGTGGTGGTGAACCTGTGGCGCACATGCCACTGCGGGCTGTTTGTATCATTGAAAGATTTGCCATCACTGAGAGCAATGTGTAATAAAAATGGTGACAAGTAATAGCTCTGTCCTAAACCCTACTTTAGGTGGAAAATGTGTCACATTTTACTCCAGTTATATTTTATTTGATTGAAACATTCCATTTCTAGGTTGCTAAGAGATTTTTTCATGTCATTAAGGGAAGTTGAATTTTATTAATTTTTTCTGCATTCATTGAGCTGTTTATGTTACTTGTTCTTTATTTTGTTAATGAAGTTAATTATGATGACTTTCTGTAATGCGAAACAAATCTTGCATTGGAAAAATGTAAATTGTGATACATTTTTATATATGTCTGGACTCAATTTGATTACAATTTGTTTAGGATTTCTGAGTCAACATACATAACTGGCTACTTCTTTTACTTTGTTGTAGTGCCTTTGTGTAGTTTTGGAATTGGGTTTTAGCTTTCTGCATCAAATAAGTTACTTGTTTTTAATTTCTGAGGATGGGACTCTGGGAAGGCAGTTGCTTTACTCCAGAGCACTGAAGATACCATTTTGTTGTATCTTGGATCTCATTAAAGAACTGGATTATTGCTAAACCTCTAAGATTTCTGTAACTGAGCCTAATTTTTTAATGTTTATGATCATTTACAGGGATTAGAAAAAATTATGGTACTTTCAAGACAAAAAATATTTGTTCTCTCAAAATATAGGTAACGGTAGCACATAGCTATATGGTTTACTGTTAATAATTGTTTTACTTCTATGGTTTCAAAAACTTTGTTTTTAAACATTCTAGAATAAATTTTAAATTCAAGTTTATTGGCACAAATTAATGAAGTACGCATTACTGAATGTGTTACCAATGTAGCATAGTGTTTTCTATTTTCTCTTACATGGTCTGTTTCTTTTCACAGCATGCTCAGAAGACTATACAGGTAATTCTGGGACACTTACTTCTCCAAACTTCCCCAATTTTTACCCTGATAACTGCGAATGCATTTATAGGATTACTGTAGAAATTAACCAACAGATTGCATTGCACTTCACCAACTTCTCCTTGGAAGATAGTGTAAATGGACACTGTACAGCAGATTTTGTGGAAATCAGGTAAACATCTTTATTTCATTATAATCTTTTTCATTATTTGTTTTCATAAATAATCTTTCCTAGAAAGATTAAGGAAAAATATGGAAATTCTTTGAAGTCTCCTTGCTGTGTACTTTCCTGTAAGAGAGAAAATTTGTCACTTGGAGTATCATATAGAAAAAAGAGAGAGAATCACACATGATTCAACAGTTATTTTATTTATTTTTTAACAGTTATTTGAAAGTAATTATTTTTTGGAAGTATTTGAAGATGAACTCCAAATTTTGTTTGGGCAAAGAAAACAGATGTACTTCTACTATGAAATGAGATACTTGTTATTGTTGAATACCCACTTTCTTTATGTAAAATCAATTTAAACTTTAGAGTATTTACTGCCCACTTAGTATAATTATATCACCAAAAGGATAGCGACCTTAAAGTTTCCACAAAGCTTTTTTATTTTTAATAATAGAAGTCAAAGCCTATGCATTTCAGGATGAGTTTTTTTTCATTATTTAGTACTTTGAAAGAATATAATTTGAGGGCCATGTATGAAGGAAAGGTACACTAACTCATAAATTGATATATCACCGTATCATTACATCAAATTGAATTGGGCTACTCATTTTGATATATATCTGAATCACATTTTTTATTTGGCATTTTAAACCTGGAAGCTTCTAATATCTTATTATAAAATTTATTATATAATATAAAGTAAGACATTTCAAATCTGGACTCTTAAAATACCTTTTAATAACATTTATTATATGATGTAAAGGTAATGAATTACAATTGTACTGTATCACACTAAAATGACTTAGTTTTTTAATTGGTAGCAAGTAATCAGTGAAATTTTATGTTGAATTATTTATTTACTTACTTTGCTTTGAAAAGAACTCTAGCTTATAAACTAGATTTAAGGTCCCCAAAGTAGGAAAGGAATTATTTCCAGAAGTTTGCCAAATATATCACATTAGTACCTTAACTTTTGAGAATTTCCAAGGACATTAGAAGGGAAAAGTTTACCAGGTGTGGTGGCACATGCTTGTAATCCCAGCTAATGGGGAGGCGAACACGAGAGAGCCACAAGCCTAAGAGCAGCCTGGATAACTTAGTAAGATCCTGTCTCAAAATGAAAAAGTAAAAGGAGCTGAGAATGTAGCTCAGTGCTCTCTGTGTTCAATCCCCAGTACTGGGGAAAAAAAAAAGACAATTAAGATTTCTTTGCAAAATTAAGCAGTATTTGTTTATGCTGCTAATAGTTATGGTTTCTGGATTCTGAATTTTTGACATATTTGCCAGAGGCTTTAATGTGATGATTAAGCACATTTTCTCATTTTACAGCTGGTAGTAAGATGCCACGCTAGCCATAAATGGTAGTTATTTTTTATTAAATTATTCAAATGCTATTTAATAAAGAAAAAACTGAAAACCTGAGATCATGTTTTTGAAAGTAATTTTGGGAGAAGTCGACTGATCAGATAAATGGTCTGTTTACGATCCTGTAGTTTAAATTATGTTAAATGTTTATCCAGTAATATTATCAATAATCTGATAAATTTTCCTATCTGCATTCTGTCACAGGGATGGAGGCTATGAAAATTCACCACTTGTGGGAAGATACTGTGGCTCAATTCTACCTCCAAGAATCATCTCACACAGTAACAAACTCTGGTTAAAATTTAAAAGTGACTTGCTGTTCTCAAAGTCTGGATTCTCAGCTTACTGGGATGGATCATTAACAGGTGAATAGAAAATAGTTTGGAGAATCCAAATTCATTGGTTTCTTGCTTCTTGAATTGTCACTCTCAGTTCATCCTCACTGATCCTTTTTTTTTTGGTGCTGGGGACTGAACTCAGCCATTTTTTTCTAGTTATGTTTTGTCATTATTCTTTGTAATAAACTTTAATGATGACAGTATTTTTAATTAGTAGCAGCCATATATTTTGAAAGAGAAAGGGGAAAGGGTCTAGTTCCTTGTCGTATTTTGTCAGGCTGAACATCTTGATTAGAGAAAGCAATCATTGGTGTGATAATAGAACTGGGATCATAGCATGGCTACTCTTTTGTGACACAGTTTTGCTTTGCGACTTGATTTAAAGAAGAGCACTGTAGCAGCAGGTGGATGTAGACAAGAAGTGTTGCTTTTACCAGGAAAAAAAAAAAAAGGTGTGCATCATTCCATTTCTTTCTCCTATAGGTTGTGGGGGCAACCTCACCACTTCCACGGGTATATTCACATCTCCCAACTACCCAATGCCCTACTACCACAGCTCTGAGTGCTACTGGATGTTGAAGTCCAGCCATGGCAGCCCATTTGAACTGACCTTCAAAGACTTCCACTTGGAGTATCACCCCAACTGCTCTTTGGATTACCTGGCTGTAAGTATAATGTTTCTGCTGTATATTCACTGCTCCCATCTCACACAACACATAAGGCATTGATTTGTATTTTTGAAATTCAGGAAGGGGCATTTAAGTAGAACATCCACATATAAAATTTAGACAAAATTAAAATTTTAGAAGAAATTTGATAAAAATGACAACCTTTTAAGTATAGTATGTATGGAATGGCTTAATGCACACTAAGTATTTAAAACACTTTGATAATAACTGTTAAAATATTAACTAAGATATTAAAATATCCTTATAAGGGCTATGGAAATTATTATAAAAAGAATCTACATAATTACTACGTATGCATTGTAAAATAACAATTTAGAAGACTATTTTGGTGAGTTAAAGGATGTAATTGAAGATCCAACTAGGACATTTTTACAATACCAGCAATTCATAATTGTCATAGAGTATATACATAATATATATGTGTGTGTATATATATATATATATATATATACAGCTTATTAAAATGTATTGACGTTTCACCGATTATAAACTATGGAATCAAAAAGGAAGGAGAACAATTGCCATCAGCCATGGACTCAAAATGTATATTGGACTTTCACTTTCCATGTTCAGACTTCAACCTATCTACACACCTCCATACTTACTTGTGGCTGAATTCTCTGAGTTTATGCCTTCAGTTTATAGGCATTTCAGTATAATTTTTAAAGATATTTCATTTCAGGTCTATTTGTGTTTTATATATATATATATAAATATACATACATATATATATACATACATATATATACATACATATATACATACATATATACATACATATATACATACATATATACATACATATATATACATACATATATACATACATATATATACATACATATATATACATACATATATACATACATATATATACATACATATATACATACATATATATATACATACATATATATACATACATATATACATACATATATATACATACATATATATACATACATATATACATACATATATATACATACATATATACATACATATATATATACATACATATATATACATACATATATACATACATATATATACATACATATATACATACATATATATACATATATACATACATATATATACATACATATATATACATACATATATACATACATATATATATACATACATATATATATACATACATATATATATACATATATATATATCTTCTCCACTTCCTTACTCCCAAATTCTTTAGCTAACATTTATAGCTACTGTCATCTGATATGTAAAATGTTTCTTGAAGGTATACGATGGCCCAAGTACCAGTTCTCATCTGCTCACCAAGTTCTGTGGAGATGAGAGACCTCCTCTCATCTGTTCTAGCGGAGACAGCATGCTAGTGAAACTGAGGACAGATGAAGGTCAGCAAGGAAGAGGCTTTGAGGTCGAGTACTCGCAGAGTAAGTATGTACTCCAGCAGCTCAGTGCCTAGAGTGGGCCTCCGCACTCCTCACGACACAAACTGAGATAAGTAGAATCCATAGTTTGAGATGTTGAAATGAATCTTAGTTTCCCATGTGAAAAACTTAATTTCATTTGCAAAAGAAATGCTTATGCATTAAACTTAATCTCATCTAACTAAAGCCTCTAGCGAACCACAGAAACTTGGAAGAGAAATGTGCTGAGATGTTGCAATTCAACTAAAGATCAGTGCAAGAGCTGAATGGCTAATAGTTTTCTTTATTTGTGTCACACATTAAAATCTCCTCTAGAGATATTATTTCATTGTAGAAAGTAGTTTCCTCCCCTAGGTTTTGTCCTCTACCTTAAAAAGTACCTTAGTTTTATTAAGGGAAATTGTGGACAATGTGAATCATGTGCAGTAGGTACTTTCTGTACTATGGAAAATCCTGGACCATTTAAAAATCTCCCATAAGGCAAGTGGCATAATTAAAGGATCATCAGATGAAAAGGGCCTGGGATGTGTCCTGGACCCATTCTCTGGGAAAGTTACTTTTCTTCTCTGGCCTTCCAAGGTTTCTTTTCTAAAAATGAGATTAAATTAGATGATCTCAAAAGCTAAATTAGTTTCAAAGTGAACATTCACAAAAACCAGGTTTCTTTGACCCATATTCTCTATTAAACATTTTACTTGTGTTTTTGAAAGTGTAATTGCTTACCTCACTAAATTTAAATATATCCATGATTTTTACACAATTATATAAAAACAGAATTCAGAGTCAGAAAATCATCTTCTGAATGCACAGTATCCTTGAATTAGTTGAAAGAATGCTAATGGTTAGTCTTGATTGTGTGTGAATTTGAAGATTCACCTTCACTCATCTCTGAGAGTTATGCTACATTCTAAATAATTTTGAATACTGTGTTTTAATAGACAGTTTTCTTCTTCAGAAATTCATCATTAGCTTGCACATAAAAAGTGTTTTCACACTCAAGAAGGGCTATATCTGTTTGGTATAACTTTCACTTCTTTGATTTTTATCACTTTGCAAATTTGTCTCTTCTGTACGGTGAGATTGCTTACTAAATGGTCTGTCCTTTTCTTTTTTTTTTCTTGTGATGTTTTATTTTTCCCTTAGTCTTTCAGAATACTGAAGGAGCAAATTACTTGTCCGTAGAGGTAACATGAGGGGTAACTTGTCAAATTTTCTCTAAAATTTGCCATTTAAAAATGAAAGGTTTTTGAATAATGTAATTTGTGAGAACCAAGACCAGACCGTATGACTTATTGTTCCATTTTGCCCGAGTCATTGGTGCACATTATATCTCATGCACATCTAAACAAAACTATTCTTTAGAATGCCTTTATGGAAAATGGTGTGACCTAATGGATTTTAAAAAAGAAATGGTTTGAGTTTTAACCCTGCTCCAGCAAATGAAGATTTTGAAAAGCCACAAATGCCTACTTTTCCAACCAAAGTTTATAAATGGGGTTCTAGCTGCCTTGTAGAAAGCAGTGTTGTTACAGAAATGTGTGTAGAAGCCACATTTTTCAGAGACGACTCTTTCAGTGTAGTATTGTTTTCCTATTGTCTTTCATTGCATATCAGAAAGACAACACGAAAAAGACTTGACCAAAGGTTTACACAGACCTTGTCCAAGTCATCTGGATGGCTGAATTTGGCAGTAGACATACCCGGAAGTACCTAATGTGATTTTGGGGAAAATTCAGCTCAAGAAAGTGCTGCCACTGGATTGAAAGCTTTTTCTTCAAAATTTAGGATTTTCATTTCTACTTTAAATCTTTGAAGCTTCCTCTGTTCCTTGGTGCTTCCTGATGACTAACAGGAGGGATAACAGAGCCTTTGTTTTGAATTTCATGCAGATACTGGAACGTTCAAAAAATCATGCTATTACTCATTTTTAACATTCACATAGGGCTTTGTATTTTTCAAACTGTGGAATTCAAAGATCAGAGACTTTTTTCTCTTTTGAATGTTAAAGCTACAGGAACAGAAGCCCAGGATGTTTAATAGACTTCTTTAAAGAAACAAATCAGACTACTCTCTGAGCAGAACCAAGTTATTCTGTTGTGCAAAAATTCACAGGAATTTGATGCCTGTTTAACACAGTTGTTCAATTTTTCATGACAATTTAAAGTTTGAATTTACTTAAGTGTTGTTTCACACTTATTCTGAACGGAGACTCACTATAAAAATGCTGCACTAAATAAATATGTTTATGTATTTTTTAATCTAGATGTTTTCTTAAAGGAGAATCTCACTTCACTTTGGGGCAATCAGTATGTATTTGTATTTATATTTGTGATTCTTAACAGTCATGGTTATTTTTTTCCAGCGTGTGAGAATGTGGTAATAGTTAATCAGACCTATGGCATCTTGGAGAGTATAAATTATCCAAATCCCTATTCTAATAATCAACGTTGCAACTGGACCATCCAAGCAACAAGAGGCAACACTGTGAACTACACATTTGCAGCATTTGATTTGGAACATCACACAAACTGTGCCACAGATTATTTAGAAGTAAGTGTTTTGGAGGTCAATAATGACTATACTTTCAGATCAGGTAGACAAACCAGACTAGAACTCATTTATTTTTTAGGATCAAATCCCTACAGATCTTGCCCTGTATGTTTATAATACATCAAGCACCCATGGTATCTGAACAGGCATATTTCATGTCTCTTTCACTGCATCATTTTAATATTAAGAATACTTAAGATACTAAACTACGTGTAGGAAATGTCTATATTTTAAGGCTTCATTGTAACTTATGGACTGATTGACCATTTATTATTTAAATTACCCTCAAGTGGGTGACAACTATATTTTGTTTGTTTGTAATGTTTGTTTTCTATAAGTAACAGAGAATGTTTGAGTATCTTTTTTTTTTT
>PVJO010034451.1:0-10912 GCA_004026905.1 Hystrix cristata | reverse complement strand
GACTCGGAAGGGTAGAAGTAGACTGACCAGGAGCCTGCTCCTCTGCTTGCCCAGTCAGGAGGCACACAGGTGCCCATGGCAGAGGCATGGCACCCTGGCTTCTGGTGGGGTCCCCCTGCCCAGGGACCCTCGGACTCTAAAAGGGAAACATGCGTCATAAACCATGACCTGGGCAGGAAGGGATGAGGTCACTAGGGCCAGTCCCCAGTGGGTTTCTGAGCCCGCAGGAGGGAAGTGGAAGCTACCCCAGCCCTGCCATCTCTAAGGATTGTGCGGGCAAAGGGGAAGCATCTGTTTGTGTTAACTTCAAGCCCTGCTGAAGGTGGCACGCTTCCCTCGAAGCTGCCGTCATCTCTCACCTCCCTCCCTCTTCACCTCACCAGGCACCCTGCCTGCCTCCCCACCTTCTCCCTGTGGCTCCTATTCTGATGCCCCACCTCTGATGACCAGGTTTGGAGTTTGCTAGAAAGAACCCTCCCCTCAACACCCCTCTGCTACACCAGAGAAAGGGACATGCTGGAATTTCCACAGCAGTGTGGGGAGCCTGCTGGGAGCCAGGATTCCAAGGAAGTTGTGCCAAAAAAGCCAGGACCCTGTCCCTGGTTCCCGCCCTCCTGGCAGGAGCAAGTGGAAGGGCAGAGGGATATGGTCTTCCTAGGAAAGGATTCTGTCCAAGGGAAGAAAAGATGAGACACTCATTTAACAGCTATTTTCCGAGTGCCTACTATGTGCCAGGCACTGTTCCAGGCACAGCTGCTTACAAAACGGACAAAGTCCCTGCCCTCACGGGGCTACCATCTACAGCTCATCCCAGGTCAGAATTAGCCCCGACCTGAGCAGTAGCTCCCGAGCTGGAGAGGGAAAGTGAGAGGGCCTTGTTGAGCCACAGCTTCCCTGCAGGGTCCCAGCATCCAGGGCAGGAGAGGAGGACACAGACAGTTACTTTGGCACAGACTCCTTCCCAAAGAGTCAGTCAACAGCGAGGATCTCAGTGTCCGGTGGAAAAGATGAAGGCCAAGTCCCCTCCTTCTCTGGCTCCTCCTTCTCCTCTTCTCGCTCCTGCCCTGGTCTCCAGATGACTGCCTGCTCCAACTTGGTGTCTTAAATCAACGCTGGGACAGGAGATCCTGATGACTTGTCACCTGGATGCTGGGACTCCCACCAAGACCCTGGGGATAGAAACTGGTAGACGATATGGACCTGGGTTCCAAAGTCCCAGATGGAGGAAAAGTAAATGGAGAAGGTGTGTGATGCAAGCAGACAACCTTAAACTAGATTAAACTGCATGAGACAATGTGTAAGAAAGCTCATGCAGAAAGCCTGATCTATGTCGTGTTCGATAAATACTAATCTTCCTTCCTTCCTTGTCACCGCTGAACAATACCTCCACTTCAAAGGCCTTATTAATCATTTATAACATCACTGAGAGTAATAAGATTCATAAAAATTGAAGTTGTAGGAGCTTTGCTGTACTCTGGCTTCAGTTCAGAGAGCCACACATCTCACCCTCTGCTGGGAGGCAACATACCTGGGAATGCTCTCTCTCCATTTGAGCTTTTAATTCAGATCACCCCACACCTTTGGATGCCTTTGGTAAACATGATGTCTCCTGTCTTAGCGGCCAGCTAAAAGCTGAATAAGGTAGGCATGATTGGCTCCCTAATTCTTGCTTTCCTCCAGCTGCAGTTGCAAAGGCCTCACTTGGCGAGCATCAGACAAGATGCCAAAGACCTCTTCCTGTGCCCATCCTGTGGACTGGAGTCGGATCCAGGCCCTGGCCTTCACGGCCGCCTGTCAAGCCCTTATCTGCTCTTCCTTTACCACTAATGGAGCTCTCCCTCATGAATTCTTAGCACCCACAGACATACAGTGCTGATGTGGATGAAGTCTTTATGTATTGCCATCAATTTAAAGATGCCAATAACAGCAAGCTTAAACTCTGTGGAGTGTAACAATAGCTCCAGTTCACAATACACCCCAGTCTCCTAGAGGAATTCTGAACGTTTGCCAAGTTCTTTCCTGTGCACACAACAGTTGTGCCCAATCCAGAGAGAATAAGAAAAAGTGAAGCCAATGTCTACTTTTGAGGTGGGGGGAGCATGGGTAGGATGGTGAGGAGATGGGGAGGGAGGGGCACTTGCTTCAGAGGAGGTTAAGAGAAGTAGATACCATGAAGGGTTGGGCTGAGGTGTAGCTCAATCTAGCATGCGCGAGTCCCTGGCTTGTTTCCCTAGCACGGTAAATAAACAAAACAAAAACATTCTGAAGTAGGGTCGTGCGTCACTTCGCAATGGGAATATGTCCTGAGAAACATATCCTCAGGGGATGTCCGTGTTATGGGACCATCGCAGAGAGTGTTTGCAAGACCCAGGTGGCGTAGGTCCATCACTGGACATGGCCTCTTTTGGCGCAATCAAGAGAGACCATAAAAAAATACAAGATATACGACACTGCTGTCCTCGTATACAACAGGATTTTTCAGGTATTTCACAGGATTTTTTAAGTAGAAGGTGCACGCTCTAAAATAATAATAAAAGCCAGGTGTGATGGTCCACGCCTATAATCCCGGCACTTGAGAGGCTGCGGTGAACAGGATCACCTCAAATTCGAGGTCAGCCTGGGCTACCTAGTGAGTTCAAGGCCAGCCTGGGGGCTGGGGATTTAGCTCAAGTGGTGGAGCACTTGCCTAGGAAGTGCAAGGCCCTGAGTTCGATCCCCAGCATGAAAAAAAAAAAAGAAAGCCTGGACTGAACTACATAGCGAGACCCTGCCTCAAGAAAATAATAAATAAAATAATGATAAAAAGTATAGTACAATACCTACTTGAGTAACATAATCACTTGT
This sequence comes from Hystrix cristata, assembly GCA_004026905.1. Taxonomy (NCBI): domain Eukaryota; kingdom Metazoa; phylum Chordata; class Mammalia; order Rodentia; family Hystricidae; genus Hystrix; species Hystrix cristata. The sequence goes on along the minus strand of PVJO010034451.1, from coordinate 8,068 downwards.
TATCAAGTATTACCTTTTGTACGTAATTGTATGAACTATACATTTGTGGGTCTGGCAGCAAGTTAGGTTTGTTCATACCCGAAATGGCACAAATACATGAATAATGTGTATGGGAATCTTTTAGTATACACATGAAAGATGTATGATGTAATTATAGTATGATGTAATTAAGTGATGGGAATCTTTCAGCTCCATAATAACCTTATAGGACCACTGCCATATATGTAGTCCCTTGTCGACCGAAATGTCACGACATGGAACATGAACATCTGGTAAATACATCCTCTTCAACTCTTGGAAACCACCTAGCACTGACCCCATTGGGCTGGGAAAAAGGGGACACAGGACGAGGTATGAAAAGGAGACTCGCCTGCCAGGGCTGGCTCATTGGCCCAAGGACATGGGCACAAAACCTCCCTGAAGGAGCATGGCCTGGTGTCCTCAGTGGTCTCCTACCTGTCTCTGTCCCTGCCCCTCCCCACGCTCTCCTTTCTGAGCACTCACTTCTGCTCAGCCTGCAGGCTGACACTGTCAGAGGCTGAAGACCGGATGACCAGGCTGGTCAGCCCTCCTCCTGCTTGGCCAGGTCTTCTTTCTTCCTGCTTTGGAGAGTCCACATCCCTCTCTCCACGCCAGGCCTGCCCGTCTGGGATCCTCTGCCCTGTCAGTCTGTGGCTCCAGCCTCACTCTTGGTATTATATCTGCCAGGAGCAATCCGTTCTCCTGAGGCTTGCTCTGCTGTAGCGCATCCATCACCCACCCCTGCAGACCCTCGTCCACCCTTCTCTGCTGAACACTTACTTCCCTGCCTTACTTCTTCTTTCTCTCTCTTCCGCGTCTGCCCTTAGTGTCTGGAAGGGCCTTTCAATCAGGCAGTGGCTTGTTCGGTGTACTGACAGCCCTTATCTGACCCGTCTCGCTGCACAACTAAACTGAATTATTCATTAGTAGGAGTGAGAGAACTGCACAAACCAGCAGCGAGGGTCTATGGAGCTGTTTCTACATCTCTTATTGATGCATTGGGCGATTTTTCCAACTTGCTCAAATTCTTCTGCATTGGGAGGGGGACTGAGGCTCAGGGATAAAGGGGCTGTGTGTTGGATCTTCCGCTCCCAGATATTTGTATCTGGCTAAAATGCTTGATCTCTCAGGGGTTCCCTACTCTAATGGAGAATGGAAAATGGAGACTGTGTCCTCCGATTTCACAGACTTCTTCAGGAGACAAATAGATCTTCATAAAGTGCATTGAAGGTGTCCTTGGAGGATTTTGGAGGAAAAAACTGTCCGATGCTCTTGCTCCGTGCCTTCTCCTCACCTTCTTGCAGGCTCAGGGACTCATAGCAAGGTAGGTTCCTAACCGGCTCGCACCACGTCCAGCCCTGTTCAGAAGGTGGGACACGGGGAAGAGGTAAGTAGCCCTTAAGGGACGTGGCTGGGGAGATACCTCCTCTACCCTCAGGAAGTTTCCAGGTATAGAGAATGGCACACTAGAAAAATAGTAACAATCCCAGGACCCAGAAGCAGCAAACAGAATGTGGTAACACTTCTTCCACGGAGAAGGCGTGGGACAGTACAGAGGAGGGAGTGCCCAGTACTGCTCTTGGGCCACTAAGGCCCAGCTCTGTCTGGCTTAATAGCTAAGAACCCATAAATACCATTATGCTGGACCACAATCCTCCTGTGGAGTGGAGGGTGGCAAGACAGGGTCTCACTACATAGTTCAGGCTGGCCTTGAACTCACTGTGTAGCCCTGGCTGGCCTTGAACTTGCAGCAATCCTCCTGCCTCAGCCTCCTCAAATGCTGGGATTAGAGGTGTGTGCCACCACGTCTGACAAAAGGAGCTTTTAAAAAATGCATATTGCATGAGTATTTTTGGAAAAAATCCCTAAATAACCAACCATCCTTCTTTCCTTCCTTTCCTGCAGGCCTCGCTGTCAACAGCTTAGCCAGAGAGGAGAGGGGGCTCTCTCCCTGTGGGACCCGGGCCTGGAGCTCTCCACAGCTGCTTCTCAGCCTTGCAGAACAGAGAGATAAAGCTGGGTTCAGCACAGACCCCGCCCTGCTTATGGTGGGGGGTGAAGGGGCTGAGGGGCCTCAGAGAGCCTGAGAATGCCTACAAGGGACTGTTAATAAAGGCAGCTGGGGCTTGGCCTGGGGACTTGTGTACATATGCATGCACATGGGTGCGCGCGTGCGTGCACACACACACACACACACACACACACATACACACTCCCATCTACACAGTTGACCAAAACACATCTTATTAGATACAAAGACACACGCTCTTAGAAACAGAGACACACACTTTTAGACTCTGTACATCTCCCACACATATTTGACGTCTGTGGAGGGCTGGTTGCAGAACATGGCTCTACCCAAATCCTGGGTGTGCTGGAGGTGGAGCTCAGTGGCAAAGGACTTGCCTGGCATCACAGCCACTGGATTTGATCCCCAGCACTTCAGAAAACAAACAAACAAACAAACAAAAACAAAATCAACTTTAGGCTGGAGATGTAGCCCATTTTCAGAGTGCCTGCCTAGCGAGTGTAAGGCCCCGGACACTGGGTTTGATCACTAATTTCTACCCAGGCATGGTACCACACAACTGTAGCTCCAGCTATTTAGCAAGTTGAGGCAGAAAGATTATTTGAGTCTGACAGTTTGAGACCAGTCTGGGAAACAGAGAGATCCCCAACTCAAAAAACAAAATATTCATGGATGTTCATGTCCCCTGTATAAAATGGCATAGTATTTCCTCCTATATAATTTGTTCATATCCTTGTATATTTTAAATCATGTCTAGTTTCTGCATAATACCTCATACAATGTAAAGGTCATGTAAATAGTTGTTATACTGCACGTGTTCAGTATAGATGTAATTTTCCCCCCCAAAATCTTCTATCTTAATTAGTTGAATTCAAGGATTTGGTACCCGTGGACGCGAAGGGCTGACTGTAGTAGATAGTCAGATGCAGCTGCATACCTCTTGGCCGTGTCCTCCAGCCCACAAGGCAGGCTTCGCCCTGAACACAGTCCGGCCTGGGCCTAGGGCTGGGGGGTAACTGGCGCCATTTGCATGTTCCCAGCAAGGAAGCGGGCAGGAGCCCCTGCAGTCCCTGGAGTCTGCCCAGCTGCTCTAGGAGCCTTGTCTTCCTTCTGCCCCCCTCAGCCAATCTCATTTCATTCTGACTCTTGTCCTCAAGCCTGCAAACTAGAGCCAGGGTACCGGAAGACAACCAACCTAGGTGACTCACTTCATACCCCAAGGGTTGGAGGATGGACCCTTCAAACAATGTGCCCTCCCTCCAGGGCCCTGCAGAATCTTGTCCTTGGAGTGGACTCAGGGGAGGCAGTCCTCTCTGAAGATACTCTTTCCCAGGTTTTGAGGCTGTTGGTTTCTGAAGATCCTGACAGAGACCAGGGGCCCTGGAAAGTAGGAACAGTGACACAGGTCTGGAGCCATTTGGGTTTGAGAGTTAAAAGCCTTTCCGGAAATGATATCCTAATTAGCAGCACTGCCCAAGTGAAGAGCAGCACCCTGTCTGGTTTCAAGGGTGGAGACACTTCCGCTCATTCCCTGGAACTCTAAGGAGCATCGTCCTATGCCTGGGACAGAGTTGGCCAGGGGTGGTGATCAGAAGAAAACCTTGGTGGGCAAGTGTCAAAAAGGAGAGAAGAGGGAAGGGAGGGAGGGAAGGGGTGGAATGGAAGGTGAAGACAAGAGAATGGAAGTGTGTTTGGGTGGAAAATGGATAATAACAAGAGACGAGAAAGAGGAAAGGGAGGAAGATAATAACAAGAGACGAGAAAGAGGAAAGGGAGGAAGATAAAAACTGACCACTAAATAATGAAGAAGATTTATGACGGAATCAAAAACCAGAAGACCTAGAAACACAGACTAAGACAAGGACAAAGTTCCTCCAATCTGCCTCCATCAGGAGCTTCAAGAAATGTTCCCAGGAATTACTGAGGTGCCCATTTGGGAGACGAGGATTTTAGGATTTTATCACCTGTGCTAGCCAGTAGTAACATCCATGTGAAGAAGGCTTTATTACTGATGCCTTTTTCCACATCGGGGAGCCCCAAATTAGAAAGGTAAGTGACATCTCCTAAGTCACTCAGCTAATACGTGACACAGCTAAGACTCAAATCCAGGTCTGACACCCAGGTTCGTGCTCTTGGATCACACTTGTCCAGCTGTGAAAGTGCTCACGCCTGGGCTGATCTTTTCCCAGCTTTTCAAAAGCATTAATAAAGTGCCTGCCATGTGCCCAGCACCATTGTGGAGGAAGCCTTTGTTCCAACAGAGTTTACAGCCGGGCTGGGCAGGCCCTGTTCCTCTGATGTTTGATGGCTTCATCTTGAGTGTCCAGACTGACCAGATCCTCCCAAAGTGCAAATAGCCACCCCTTTGCTCCAAGGTCATGCCTGAGAGCAGGAGTCTTTCAACCCTTTCCTCCCTTTGTTGCTTCTTTCTTTCTTTCTTTTGTTTAGTTTTTGGTTCTGAGGTGGTGTCTGTACCTGGCAAGCCAGCCTCTTGCCTGGTCACCTAATCTGGATCCATCATCGAACTCCCAGAGGGGAAAGCTTTCTTATGAAAATTCTTAGTCTGCTATAAATCCCAAATCCTCCACCAGGGTGTTTAGTGGGGAATAAAGAAGAGAAAGCAGATCGTGGAAATGTTGTCCAGCATCATTTTCTTCCAAAGGCCCATTTCTCTTCCTTCACTGGCTGCTTAGACAGCCAGCGTGGGGAAGAGGTGGAGGCCCAGGAATCCTCCGAGGGGGGCCGAGTGCCCAGGCAGACATTCTCCCTCTGTGCGCCGGCAGGATGTCCTCACCGTCCTAGGGAAAGAACTCCTACCTCTGACGGAGCTTCCAAGCTTCTGAGTGTGGCTTCGAGGCTGGGGAGGGTTCCATGATCAGTGGGGTCACTGGACAAAGCTGCATTATTAACCCTTCAGCCATATAAGAAGATACTAAGAAGAGTACAGTGACACCATGTGATGCCCTCCCTGACTGCAGACACCACCGTAACACTGCGGAGACCCCACTCGCCCTCCAGTGTCTGCTCCTCTTCCTGCCAAGGCCGGCCACAGCTCTGGATTTGGGGGTGACTGCCCTGGGGTGCTCTCCACCTTAGGACTCCTGCCTCTCCTCCTGTCAGCCTTCAGCAGCCGCAGCTCCTCGCACCAGGACTCCGCTCCCCTCTGCGCAGCCTCCCTCTGCTTCCCCCACCCGCAGGCTGAGCAGACAATCAATATTTATGCAAATCTACCAGGCCCAGCTCACAGGGAGGCCCAGCAAGCACAGGCGGAGTCCCCATCCCCAGTGAGGGGGGTTGGAAGGCAGACACAAAGCAGATCTGAAGAGCCCAGCCAGGCCCTAATTCCTGGCATCTTGGGCCGGGCTGAGGTCAACAAGAGCCAGGAGCTGGCCACAGCTCCCACGGGGGCTGATTGTGCCTTTGTCTCCTTGGGGCAGCTGCTACTGTCCTTGCCTGAGGCTGACCACTTCCTATCCTCTGGTGGTTGGCCAGGCAAGGGGAGAAGAGTGAGCTGGTGATTTACCCCCAGGCAGCTTGGCTGGAGCAGGCACCTGGAGAGAGCCACTGCCGTCTGGGGCTCCAGTGCATCTGCCAGCAGCCTCACCTGTCCAGATCATTCTGTGTCCCTCTCTTGAAAGACATCTGGCTCTCCCAAGTCCCACTTGGGTCATTCGCCTCCTACCTGCATGGCCTCTTGGTCCTGCATGGCCTCTTGGCCTGACTATACCCTCCTAGTCCCAACTAGTAGTCTCCATATGTACCCTCAGTGCTCTCACTGTCATGTGCTGCGATGGTGAATTCTTCTCACAGAGATACAGCTTCATGTATGTGAATTACTTTTGCAGCCACACTACAGCTTCTTTTCTTGGGGGAGTGGGTCCTGGGGATCGAACTCGGGGCCTTTTGCTTGCTAGGCAAGCACTCTACCACTTGAGCTAAATCCCCCACCCCACACCAGCTTCTGGAGAGCAGGGGACCATGGCTGACCCACTCTGGGCACCTTTCCCAGCCATATTCACAGGTGGTTCCATGACTATTTGTTGAATGACTGAATGATCTCCATCTTTCACATTTACCTGAGGGTTTTTCCAGCTTGGTACTACCCATCTTTGAGATATCTTATCTTTTCTTGGACTCTCCCAGAAAAGCCAATAAAGGGACACCCATTCCCGCCATAGTTGTTGAGCAAGTACGGAAAAACCCCAGAAAAATCTTTGCAGCCGCCCACTCAGCTTCCCTTCCCCACTCCCTGCTCTCCTGCCTACGCCTAGGCCTCCTAGACAAGAGAAGCAGCAATGGCCATGTTTCTTTGAAACCCCTGGTAGCCCTTGTTTTGACTTGAGGGGCCTGGTTTGAGGTTCTGTCTACTCATTTATCGGTCTGTTTTGAATTGAGGGGCCTGGTTTGAGGTTCTGTCTACTCATTTATCAGTCTGTACAGTGTCTATATCAATGCTGTCCCAATTGGATCTGGGGGTGTGGCTCAGTGGTAGATCATTGCCTAGCATCTGTGAGGCCCTGGGTTTGATCCCCAGCAACACACACACACACACACACACACACACACACGCACATGCACATGCACACGCGCACACACACAAATTCGAAGATGAAAAAGCGAGCTTTGTGCAGCTTTCCAGCTCTGCAAACACAGGGATTTTACCATATATTTGATCTTCACAGGTAGGTCTCCTAGAGGTAAGAAAATTGAGGCTTACAGAGATGGAGCATTGAATCTGGAGCTCCTAGTTTGGACACAGTAGTTCTTCTCCCTCTTCCTCCTCCTCTTTTCTTCTTCTTCCTCTTCCCCAGGGACTTCACAGGCGTGCGCCACCATACCAGCTAGATGCAGTATGGGACTCTTCGGGACTCTTCCCACATTGTCCTGACACTGCTCGGCCTTTCTCACCCTCTGACAGGCTCTGACCAACAACATCCTCCCGGAAGCTGTTCTGCCTTTGGGCCAGACATGCAGGTCTTGGAGGACAGCAGAAATCTTCATGTGAGAAAGAAGGCTGGGACGGCCTTCAAATCCGGGCAAGGATGAGGGAGTCTTTGGGGTTTCTTGCCAGTGGAAGACTTTTGGGGGACATAGCAGTTCCGGTGGAGGCCAGCTCCATCCAGGCTAGGAGGCTGCAGCTGCGGGGCCAGGCTCCCAGCCCCTCACTGACTGCCACAGCTCTGACAGCACCATAGATCACCACCAGCTCAAATCGGCTCTCAGAGGTCCCGAGGCCTCAGAAGCTAAAGAAGCTTCTGTAACCTTGACTAGTCTGTGCCCAGGCTGCCCTTGCTCAGGGTTTCTTCTAGGGCCCACGGTGGTTTCAGCTGCCATGTTCCATGACCCTCTGCTGGCGCCTACTAGCACGTGTGTGTCTATGCTGCATCTTTTTCACTGAAAGAGCCCATAAGCAAAGTAAATCCCTATTTACAGATAATTCATTAAATCACTTGTTCAAAGACTTATAGCCAGTAAGTGGCAACATGCAGCCCCAAATCCAGGTCTTTTGAAAGCCTGTCCCCATAACCTCTCCACCACTCTGCTCTCCATTAACTGTCACCTCTACCTAGCTATGAAATTGCCCAGTACAAAGGCCCTGAAGTTCAACATTCCCAGGGTGAGGCACAATAGAGTGAGGAAAAAGTCAGGTGTGGTGGCCTATGTGTGTAATGCCAGCTACTTGGAAGATTCAAAAGTTCAAGTCCAGCCTGGGCAACTTATGAGAATTTGTCTCAAAAATATTTTCAGAAGGGGAGCGAAGGGATAGCTCCACAAGATGATGCTTGCCTACCATGTGTGAGGCCCTGGGTTTCATCCCCAGTATCACAGAAAAAAAAAAAAAAAAAAAAGGAGAAGAAGAGAAGGAAGGAAGAAAGAAAGGGAGGAAGGGAGGATGGCAAAGAGTAGACTGATGTCTTTTATCATGGCTCTGTCACTCCCAGCTGTGTGACCTCCATTCCAGTAAGATGTATAACTTCTCTACTCCTTGGTTTCCCAATCTCACAACTTATTTTCCTC
>PVJO010034450.1:0-10976 GCA_004026905.1 Hystrix cristata | reverse complement strand
TTTTCACTGTGGAGAGTATAATTCAATTTTATTTTAACATTTTCCCCACTTTCTCTAGAGTTAATATGTGATTGTGGGCATAATAATGAAGAACTAGGATGAATTAACAGAATATTTATGGAGCATATACCAACTTAGAAAATGCTGGCGATGTGTTCATGAAAGAAACCTGTTGCAAAGCTGTATATTCATTCTGATTCCAACTGTGGTTAAACAGACCAAAGGAAAGCCCATAAACAGAAGCGCGTGGAAGGGAAAGTGCTCAGTGCCACTAGCACTCAGGACGATGTACTGTAAGCTGTGGGCTTCTCTTTTCATTGTTTTTCTTTATCTCTTATTCTTCCTAATCTCTCTTATTCTTGTTTTTCCCCTCCTGTCCTTCTGAAATGTATTTATTATCCCTATATTACCTTTATGTCATTTAAAATACCATAAAGTTCTGGAAAAATTCCAATACTATGTAAATTACCTTTAAAAAATTTTCCTTTACTCAGAAGATTCTGTACACTCTCCCTCAAGCCCCAGGCTGGTCAAGGAGATAAAAGGAGTTTTGCTGACTTTTCCAAACCAGAGGGCCCTCGAAGCTGTCTAGATAGAGTTCTGTTGGGGAAGCGGCTCATGTATGTGCCAGAGCAGGGAGTATTCATACACCACATGTCCGCACACTCAGGGAACCACGCCGTGAACACACACACACACACACACACACACACACACACACGCTCCTGTTCAAGCCACTTGGGTACCATGGTGTCACTGGAGGAGTTTGCTCAGGAATTGCCCCAGATTTATTCTGCCCACTGAAACACAGTCACCTGGCACAATGGCTCTTGTCTCTTATGGACAGTGTCCCTTTTCTTCTCTGGCCCAGTGGCTTTATCTGGTGTCTCTCGGCTTGGACCATGGTGTGTATTCCCTGGGCCATAGCACAACTTGCCGCCCTCACAGGACATTCACAGGTGAGGACAGGGAGGCGGGATGTGCACACTGTCCTGTGGGGCCGCACGGGAGTGTGCGACCACCCGGCTGGGCTTCAGCAGGCACCCGATGCCTCCGGTGTCTCAGAGCAGCAGATGCTGCCCTCGCCTCAGCCCAAAGCAGAGCTCCCGGCCGGGTTGGAGCACACCACAGGAAAGCAGCCCGGCCTGGACCTGTCAGCAGGCCCTGACCGGAGGAGCATGGGACCTGAACAATCACCCTGACCACCAGCTCCTCCTGTCCTCCAGCTGAGTCCACAGTAGTCTGTGACTGGTAGCAGCCAAAGATGCCAGCTTCTTCCTGGGTGATCCCAACCTTCACGATGCTCTCCAGGTCTGACCTTCATCACCTGGAAAACCGCAACTTGGGGCCACAGTTTTAGCCCTCAACTTTTTTTTTAGCCCTTAACATTTTATTGGAATGTTTGAGGCTGAATTCTCTGTTCCCATATTCATACAAGAGGCACATAGCACAAACTTTGAGGGAGGTGCTGGGGTCAAGGAGCTGAGAGCTGAGTGCCTGCTCGGATATTGAGCAGCTATGTAAATTTGGCAAGTGGTAGTTTCTGCAGGCCTCAGTTTCCTCTTCTCCAACATGGGAGCAGAAGTAAGTCTCTTGAGAACGGAATGTGATATTTCATTTGAAGTGGTTGGAACCAGGTGCAGTACATAGTGAGCGCTCGACAAATGTCAGCTCCAGTAACTATCATCAGTCGTCGCCATCATCTTCAACACAGTCATCTGTATCGACATTGTCTTCGTCAACACCACTGCCACATCTCCGGCGTCACCATCGCCAGCATGACTGGTGCATAAGCAGCATGCGGATCATGCTGCAGTCAAGATTTTGGACTTTGGACTCTGACAGATCCTGGTTTAAATCTCAGGATCACGATGTGCTAGTTATATAACCTTAGGCAAGTTACCTGACCCTCCCAACCTTCAGTTTCTGCCATAAAATAGCATGTAAGAGTTCCCTGATGGGAGTTGTTACAATGATCATGCTAAATTATGGGCTTTAGGTACTTATCATAGTACTAAGTATATGGCAAGTGTCCGATAAGTAAAACACACATGCATGTACATAAAAGCATATACACATGCAAGCAATACCTACATATGTGCATATAAAGGTGCTTGTGAGTGTGTGCGTCCTAAACATTTTTTCCTATCATGCTTTAAGACTATTGTCAAGTCTCGTCATTATGAGGCTTTTTTATTATTATTAAAATATTTTGAAAGTTCACAGCCCCTTTTTCTAACCTTGCAAGTTCCCCCACTGCTTGATTAGGTCTCAGGCAAGAGAAGCCCATGCTGAGCTCTTCGTCAGTGGATTCTGGCTCTGTGCCTCTGAAGGTCCGGCCTCCAGCAGAGGTGATACAACTGTGCTAACAAGTGCAGGCTTTGGGCTTTCTGGAGCCATTTCTCGCCATCAGCAAGAGCAAGCCCCTTTGTGTCTTTGCAGTATCCATTCCCAGTAGCTGGCCTCTTAGCGGGTGCACAGTGCCCCCTCATCTTCTCATGGAATATTAACACTTGTCTCCTCAGTTTCTTACTATGGATTCTGGGAGCATTCGCGAAAGCACAAAATATCACAGTTTTTTGAAAGCTGGTCCTGTTAGTCAGCTTTCCATTGTGCTGACAAACATTGCTCTGAAATACACAACTTAAAATGAGGAAAGATGCATTTTGGCACATGGTTTCAGAGGAGTCAGTTCATGGTCCCTCAGACCCATCACTTCGGACCTGTGGCAGGCCAAACATCATCCTGGAAAGCACATCATGGACCAAAGACCCTGATTTTGTGGTGGCCGGGAAGCACAGAGAATAGAAGTGTCAAGGGAAGGGGTCCCAGTAATCTTTCAAGGACACATATCCCTAATGACTCACCTCCTCCAACTAGTTCCCACCTCCTAATATTTCCACTGCCTCACAACAACGCCACCAGCAAGGAACAACCCTGTAACATATATCTTTGAGGGATATTTAGGATTCAAACCGTAACACTGGTTACTCTTTTCTTTTGCCTTGTCACCTATAAAAGTTGCTTAATCAGCATGGGCTAGTTACCTCTGGAAAGTCTGGGTGTGTGGACCGGATTGCCTAGGCATCACCAAGGCTAGCTAGCCACAAATAACACGCATACAGATCTGTTGTGCACCCAGTGTGCACTGGCCACTGTGCCAAGGATAAATAGATAACAAAGTGCCCACACTGAGGAAGCTCACAAAATGGGAGGCATCACATGGAGAAGTGTTTGGATTGAGGGGTCTTGGGTAGACAGGCAGTGGAAAGCACACTATATTGCCATGGAGTGCAAAAAAGAAATCCAAGTTACGTCTCGTTAGAATGCAGGTAACACAAATGAAAAACGGTAAGTGTGGACATAAAAAAAGTACAGCATGATGGCTGTGAGGAAGTACAAAAGGTCATGTTACTGGACCATAAATTGTGATTTGTCTATCCATTCATCTGCCCATCCATTCCTTCAGTCATTCGCTCAACAAATATCTATTTGAGCTCCTTGTTCTGTGAAGAGAATTCTGGGAGGACAGCAAGAAGACAAGATACTGACAGGAAAATAGGAACTTGGGGCTGGAGATTCTGTGCATCCTGGTCGTTGCCTCAGTCCTGGTCATCAGAATTGCCTGGGGCAGGATGGAAAAAATCAAATGTCCAGACACCTTCCCCTGAGATTCTGATTCTGTTAGTCTGTGGAGACCAAAGAATCCGAACTGCTAATGAGACCCTGGGGATTTTCATCCCGGAGAATGTGTGGGAGTGTTTTCAGCTGTGGAGACAGGGGCTGATGTAATTTTAGCTAATGCAAGACACAGGTCTTGGGACAAGACTTGACAGAGGAGTCCACAAGAGGCTGATGCCTATTCCTGATGCAGAGGGAAGTAGAAGGGTGCAGAGGGAAGGGCTGGCCTGAGAAAGGGCCGAACTGGCCTCAGGGGGATGTGTGGGTGGCTGGAGAGAAGGAGGCAGATTTATCTTCTTGGACTGGGAGGACCATCATGGTGCCAAGGATTCCAGAGGAGAAACAGGGGCACAGGGTCCTGGAGAGCACTTCTGGATGCACTGATTTTTAAGCAAGTTTGGGCATCTTTTCAAATCAGGAGCAATCCCCGCCCTGCTGTGTGAACCACCCCCTAAGTATTTTAAATACAACTGAATTAAAATTTCAGGACATCAATAATGAAAGATTTAGAAAGACTGCACACTCCCATTGATCCCTTCTAAATGAACATCTGGGTCTGGGGATTTAGCTCAGTGGTTAGAGTGCTTGCCTAGCAAGCGCAAGGCCCTGAGTTCGATCCCCAGCACCAAAAAAAAAAAAAAAACCAAAAAAACAAAAAAAGCCTAAATGAACATCTGATAATACTGCCTCAGCCCAGTTCCTGCCCAACAGTGGACACCTTTAACCCTGTGAGTGGTCCTGGGCCTGCATAGATGCTGCTCACCCATGAGAGGGGGTCACTGACAGGACGTGATGCCCTCGTCCCTAAACTGAGTGAATTTCCAGCCCAACTGCTCCTAAGGCAAGGGCAGGGCTGGAGACAGAGCTGCCCTCAGCTTCTCTGTACTGTCTTCCAACAGAGTGAAGGGTGGACTGTCCCCATTCCCTGCCACAGAGCTGATTCCTAGGGATGCATCTTGAGCTTGGGTGCTGAAAAGAACTGCCAGGTGAGTTAGTGTGCAGTGGGCCTAGGAGCCACCAGTGTAGACTGTATCCTGCCACTATCTTCCTTTAGGCAAAAGCTATTAACCCTAGACAAAGAGACAGTCCCCTCTTTGGGTAAAAATGACCTCTAGGTCAAACCAGCAAGAGTTCCTAACAAAGGTCAGAGTCGGTTCTTCCCCCACGCAAGTGTGGATTTACTCACTTAGGGAGGCGTGGCCATTGGTGCTCCTCTCTTGGAAGCAGAAGGCATAAATGCATTAACATATTTATTACCATTAGTGGAAATAATTCACTCCATGTTTGTTACTATTGGCCCTAGGATGGTTTTCTTGATTTCCCCAAGAATCTACTTTTTCTTGAGACACCCAAGTGGAGAAATGCTACAGGCTGCTGGGGGTATAACTTGTAGCTCAGTACTTCATGTTTAATTTCTATTCAATAGAAATGAGATTGATTTGCCTCTTGCCATTTGTGTGTTTATGATTTGGTTTCATATAGACAAAGATGCTCTAATGTTCTTGCTCTTTAGTCCCTCTAGGAACTGCTCTGATAGGGTGGATGGTACCGGTCCATCTGAACGGAGGGGGTACTTGGCATTCATACCATGTATACTGTGTCCGTACTGGGCACCTGTCTGGACCAGGTCAGACATGGCCTGGTCCATCTGGGTCCTGGGTTGCTAATACCAGACTTCCACAGGGAACCCCCTCTCCACAAACCAGTGATTGTGACATGGTTATTAGCATCATAGAAACCTCCCCGTCTGTCACAATGAATTGGACTTCCTGGACTCCACACTACCATTTCCAACACCTGCAGCTCTTGGAAGCCACACCAAAGGTGTGGGAAGATGTCCTCTAAGGGAAGGAAGCTTGCAGATTCCTCGGCAGCTTGCTGCTGCCTTCTCTCCTGCTTGTTTTTGCCCTGTAAGAAGGGAAGGCACATCATCAGAACTGCCAGAGCGAGGCTGCAGAGCTCGGGGTCACACAGGAAGCTCTGGGTTAATCCACACAATCTTAAGCTTGTAGGCTGCCTTAGCTGTAATCCTATGAAACTTGGAAGATGCAACAATATGTGTAGGGAACGGGGACCAAAGATGGCGAGGAATAAACCCAAACTGTCCCATGGCCTGGTTAGTTGTGCCCCTGCTGAGACAGCGCTTTGTGCTCGTCCTCTGTAGGATGCTGCTCTCTCCTCTAACCTGTTGGATTCTTTTTTTTTTTTTTTTTTTTTTGTGGTGCCGGGGATTGAACTCAGGCCCTTGTGCTTGCAAGGCAAGCACTCTAATCACTGAGCTAAATCCCCAGCCCCACCTGTTGGATTCTTGACAGAAGTTTTGAGTGATTAGACAGGAGACATGGAGAAGCCGCCACCAAATATTTTAGTTGATTTTGTGTCAGTTTGGAGAACTGAACCAGCCTACTGGGAACATTCTGATTTTGTAGCAATAGCTTTCAAAGCTTTAAGGAAACTTCCAAATTTGCCCGCCTAGTGATTAGGGAAATGTGGCAGTGGTATTGGTGGGTTGGGCCTGAAAACATTTATTCAGTCCCCAATGCATGTCACCTTTTTCCTTCTCCATCAGCTCAAAGGAAACTTTGCACTCCTTTGGCCAGTTCTTGGTATGTTTACTGTGTATAAATGAGAATAGAAATAAAAGAAGAAAAGGGAGAGGAGGAGAACTCGGTCAGATCATTCTGATTCTAGTCACAGAGTCACTGCCTTGCACCCTGCCGTGGGTGCATTTGTTAGGGACACCTTCAGTTGCCCTTGCACAATCCAATTTAAAATGATTCCCTTCAACACCCCAACCAGAAAGCATGCACTGCCATTAAAAAAAGAAATAAGAAGTTTCAAGTCCTAAATGTTTATTGAAAACATTTGGCTCTAGGCCAATCAGTGGTCCTGTGGAGAAGACTCTGTGTGCCTCCTCGTTGCAGGTAAGTTACTGTCTTTGGTTCGGCTGCCGGCCAATCCTTATTTCCAGTGGGCTGTTCTCCAGTGGGTAGTTTACCATGTTGGAAACTTGCACACGGTGGCTGCAATAGCCTGTAAACATCATTTATCTGAATGGCCACAGTACCCGCCATGGTGGCTGTGTGAGCTGCCAAAAATCCTTCCTGTTTCCTTGTACCCACAAAGTCAGCTCCCGGGACTGGAACCCTCCCAACTCGGGCAGAAGGCCAGGTGGGGCGCACAGCACGTGCTTTTTATCTTGGGCTTTGAACTTGTGCTCTGAAGTTCAGATTTAACTCAGATCCTCACATGTTGGGGAATCAATCATTTGAAAAGGAGCATTTGTCAGCATCAGTGTAACTTCGGGAAAAAGGAGATTCTGTCCCTTTAACTCCTCACCTGCAAGTTCCCTCTGAGGGAAGCCATGTACCTATTTCATGGGGAGACAGGTCCAAAAGAAGAACGGCTTTGATTTTTCTCTCCAGTACATTGTGTCGGTTTCCCAGGGGACTCCTTCCCTTCCCCATAGCCTGTGAATTTTCAAATACCTAAGAGCAAGGGCTGGTGAAAATGTTCCAGGGTTGCTGTGTGTCCCGATATGGATTTTACTCACAGTCAAAAAGCCTCGAAAAAGGTGGGTATGCAAAAGTGTAACCTGGTTACCATTTCCATAATTTGATTTGAACCCACCAAAACCCCACATTTCCCTCTAATATGGGAGATTAGTGGAGTCTCTTGGGTGTTCTCATGCTGTAAAGTCTCCATTCATTTGGGCAGAACACCGAGTCACATCTGAGGTCCCTAGTGCCTCCTCAGACTTGCGTCCTCCTGACCTCCAGGGTTCGCTGCCTTGCCCTGGGACTGCGGGGTGTCTCCTGTGGGTTCCGTGCGGCTTCCTGGGCCTGCTCTGCATCTGCCTTATGCTGGCGCCCATTCGGAATGTAGCTCACGTCATTGTGGTGGTCCACACATGTGGCCTACTCGCTTCTGTGCCACCGCACGGGCCTCCTGCCGGGCATCTGTCCCTAGGTCCCCATGCGTCCTTCTCATGTGACCCACCTGGTCACCTCCCGAGCTCTTCCCAAAACCTCTGCGTCCTGCACAGAGGAGCTGCTTTCATTCTTGTGCTGCAGTGCCCAGCGCTGCCCACATAATCACCACCTCCCTTCCCCACCAGGTGACACGGCGGCTGGAGCTGGGGTGCAGCTCTGGTTTCTCAGTTTTCTTGTTCTGAGTCTAACAGAACCTGCTGTTCTCAGGCTGCGTACCAGGCCCAGTGGTCAGAGTGGGCAGAAAGGTGATGACAGCGTCCTACTGACGTCAGGGTGTGCTCATGGTAGTGTGGGAGGAGCCGCCAGCTCACATGTGCACACAGTCACACACAATACCTCCAGGTGTGGGATGCACTTAGGTGCCCAATACATGGAGGAGTGACAGCAGACTGGCCAGCTCCTAAGTCACACTTGGTAAAATGGGGTCGGGAGGTGGCACCCAGCACAGCAGTGTCCAGCCTCCCCGGCCTGGGCAGCCCGTCAGGCAGAGTTAGCCCGGGAGGGGTCACAGAGCAGGCTGGTGAGAGGGGAGGAGGCTCAGCTTGGAAGACCCCTAAGAAGGGTCCCGTTTCTGTGTCTGGGCTCTGCACGCAGTAGCACTATGATCGGTAAAATCGGCTGCAGATGTGGGCAGAGAGAGACATGTCCTGGATCGCCCTTTGTGCCGTGCTAAGTCGGTATCATTGCAATAGAATCGAGTTTGAGAAGAGACCAAAAGGAGCTTGAATTGTGGATTGAAACGTGGAGACAGCAGAGAGGAGAGAGGCAGGCTCTGCAGGAGTCTGGAGTCATCTGGACTTGGGCTTGATGCCCAGGGTGGCCAAAGGTGCCCTAGCAGTGCCCAGGGACCTGTGTGAAGGCAGAGAACTGTGCTTACCCTGCTGCTGAAGCCTACCTGCATTTTGATGTGTGCTATGGGTGGCTTGTGGGCATTAAGGTCAAGGAAGTGAGGGACTGTGTTTCATTGGCACTCCTCCAAATAAGTGGCCCTGGGAGTTTGCTAGCCCTGTACACTCCCCAACCATGGGGCAGAGTGGACGACAGGTCCTGTACTGGCCGGGAGGGAGCCACCTGGCAATGAGCAGTGTGGAGTTGGAGTCTGCCTCACGGCAGGCCCGAGAGGAGAGCCCATCGCAGGCCCGGCACAGGACAAAAGGGTGTAGTGCTTGGCCACAGACTCACAGTCCTGGTCTGTGGAGGAGCCCTTTGTTCCTGGCAGAATGAGATCTGCATGCAGGTTCACACTCTGGGCCCATCCCCACCGTTTTACTTAATTTCATTGTTGAAATATTTAAACTTGGTTTTCAAATGTATGTCTGGGCTTTGGAGACTCATTTTCAGAGGCCACAAGAAGCGCTCGTGTGATGAAAGTGGAGAACTCTCAGTTTGAGAAAAGTAATTGTGAAGATTAGAAGCTGTCACATCTTGTTGTGTGAAGGTCCTACTTCTGAAAATTAGCCGGGGAAGGTATAAGTAAATCTTGGCGCTCCAGCGAGGCGCACCAGCCTCCGTCATGTGCATTCCTGGTAGACGCAGCTCAGGCAGCGGGGTCAGGGCCACCACCCATCCCATCTCCAGTGCCCACACCCGGAGCCCCAGGCCCTCGAGTTGTTTCAAGTATGAACTGGACCAGCTGGCTGCTCATTACACTCAGGATTCCTATTGCTGCACCGTTATTTAAGTGATTATTGCAATGGAAGTATGCAAAAGATCTTAACTGATAGGGATTTATATGAAATCAGTAATATTTTTAGCAACGTCTCATTGTTTTACTTACTGGAATCTATGGTTTGCTAGAATGTTTTGCATGATTGTCTTAAAGAATTTGTTTTGCTGAGACCATTCTTACGCTTTTCCATAGTCTTGGAATTAAACAGCTACATTTCTATAGAATCTTCAAAAGCCTGGAGATACTGAAGCACTTCACTTTGTGGATTGAAATGTGAGTTCTCTAACAACATAAAAGACAATCTTTATTTAATCCTTATGAAATCATAGTGGTATATTCATGTAAAGAACAAAAACTTAGGAAAAATGAGAGCCGGAAACTATTTTATAACTGCTTCAGTCTACAGTGAGCTAAATAATAATTGGAAACAGAGACATCAAAGAATATGTTTAAATATAAAAGCAATAAAATACCTAAAATGATTACGGGAAGTAAGTATAATGAAGCTCCCTAAGTTACAGTAAGTTTCCTAAAATATTTTAAAAAGAGGCACTGAGATCACAAGCGAAAATGACTGCTAATGCCCAGCAAAAAGAGGCTGGCTGTGAATTTATTTCCCTGGCCACCAGCACAATTTCTGCTCCAGAAGCTATTCACTGAATGTTTGTTTAATGAGTAAATAAGTAACTGGTTGGAAGACAGGTGCATGCTCAGTACCGTCTCCAAACAACGAGGAGGTCACCCCCTAGATGATGGCTTCCCACGAGCAAAGAGCTTGGCCAATCCTCAGCAGCAGCCCAGCAGACAACGATGTGTGAGTCTCCTGCAGGATGCCATCTACCTCCAGGGTGGAAGGCTGGCTTGGAGAAGCTGCTCCAGGGCCGAGAGGCCCCTGCCGGACCTGTGAGAAGGAAGTCTCCCTGCAGTTCTGAACGAAGGGCTGGCCCACGCCCAGTCTCTCTCCCCTGTTCTCTACAGTCATGTGCCTCCCTCTTGCAGCTCCATGGACCAATCCTGGGTCACATCCTTGCTGGTTCCTGCTGAGTGTCGGGGCATTTGTTTGGAGAATACGACAGCCTCCCATGACCTCCCCGAGTTCTCCAAGATGGGTTGATAAGGGCAGGGGTCTGCCTGCTGTGTCCTGGAATCCAGGGAGTGTGGTGCCCTCAGAGTCAAAGTTGTTACCGCAGTATTCCAGGATCGGCTCCCAGGATGAATTTGGAAAAGTGACGCTCCTGTCCACAGAGCAACTTCTTGCCTCCCCCTCCAAGAGTATCTTCACTCCAGATACCGTGATAAGCCTTCTTGAGAGTCTTAGTTCACTGGTGTAAATTGGAGGCTCAAGTCTACAAATGCGGTCTTCACAGCTAATTCGCACTCTATGTGATCATCGATCTCACAGGCGTGTGGTTCGGGCACGTGTCAGCACAGAGGCATCAGGCAGCTGGACGTCCCCTCCTGGGCTGTGGTCTCCCAATGTCCTGACCCAAAGGTTGTGATTCAGAGCACAGTAACCTCCCTCAATGCTCAGCACCAGGAGATTAAGTGGATATGAGATGATATAAATTCTAATAATAAACAAGCACCATGTCATAACTGACTCCACATCGCACACAGAACCGTGATATCCTCTG
>PVJO010034449.1:0-10921 GCA_004026905.1 Hystrix cristata | reverse complement strand
TTTTTGGTGCCAGGGATCGAACTCAGGACCTTAGCACCTGCTAGGCAAGCACTCTAACCCCTGAGCTAAATCCTCAGCCTAACCTTTGTTTTAAGAAAACAGCCACAAAAAAAAAGAAAACAGCCACACACACACAAACACACATACACACACAAAGAAAACAGCCAAAAACAGTTGGACAGATGAGCTGGAGAAGAAGGATAAGAAAGATGGGGAACTACTTACTGCAACTACTTTCACTCAATGACTGATCGTGAAGTAGATCCTGATTCACTAAGAAAAGGTTCAGCAAATCCAGTTTGCCGAGGCAGGGCAGTGTGTATGCAAAGGCATTGTCTAAAGGTTTCTATGGAAATGGTTGACACGAAAACACACTTCTACCTGTAATACTGATCTTCAGTTGTACCCAAACTTAAAGGATTAGAAACTTATTCTCCCATTATGCTGGTTAACTGTGTTGGAAAGAGAAATTATTCATCCATTCTTCTTCTAATTTTTTGGAAAACTCCATTGATCTCAGTACTTTGTTAGTAGTCAACTCAAAGAATAATTTATTAAGAATTATTTTCTATTCAGGTCACCGTCTGACCCATATTTGGTTAGTGGAGTAAGGCTGCTGCTTAGCACCCGTCGTGCTTCTCCCCAGTGAGGGCCTGCTGATCTCAGTGCTTAAACTGGCTGCTCGGAGCCAAAGGTCCTGTGCTGAACCCATTTCACCTTTCCAGTTCCTTCATTGGTGTCTCTGTGGAACCCACGTGGAGCTGCAGTCAGAGGTCTGCTGTGGCAGGGGTAGAAATGGCAAAAAAAAAAAAAAAAAAAAAACCCAAACAACAACAACAACAACAAAAAAACAGTTCTGTTGAAGTTGTGGGGATTTGGGGACCTATCCACTGGACCCTCCATGTCAGTGGCTGCCAGTGGGGGTGAGAAGGTGGCTGGGACCCTCTACAGTGCAGTGGCTACAGCTGCTGCCACCTGGTCCTGTATCTGGTTGATGTGTTAGGCTTCACACAGTCCGCATGTGTTTTTCAGGGGAAATAGTCTCTTTTGGTTGTCAAAATTCAAACCTATTTTATTCTTCCAGCTCATAAGCTACTTAACAGCCAAGACTTGTCATATCCATTTGTATGTCCCTGTGGAGCCCCCGGGACTCAGTGAGGCAACACGGGGTTGGGAGTCACACAGGCGCTTTGAAGTTCACCTGCTGGATTCAGCCCCTGCCTCTGCTGTTTAGTGCCTGCCCTTGGGCGCATGACTTGTCTGCTGTAGGCCTCAGTTTCTTCACAAGATTTCTGAGGAAGCTAAATGGATACAGAACTCTGATAACACTGTCTCACGTGTGGAAAGGCATAAGAGAAATTTTCTAAACCGCAATGACAACAACAAAGTCAAATTCAGAGGCTAAGAGACTCACAGAAGTTAACCCTCATGTTACAGGTCTGGAAGGTGAGACCTAGAGACACTTGATATCTCACCTACACTGTCCAAGAAGCTGGGAACAGAGCCGGGAATTTAAGTGTGTCTGACTGTGTGTGCAGTGTTCTTTCTACTGCACAGTGATTCACAAAGTGATTCATAGAGAGCCTTCGAAGTCACACTCACAGATTTCAGGTCTCTGCTGCATTATCATAAGGTTCCAGAGATGTCCTTTGACAAGACAGACATGAGTCCGAAGCAGTATTGTTTTGCCCCACCAGGACTTCACTTACTGCTCTGAGAATTAATTTGAAAAAGAAAGTCAAAAGTGAACAGACATATGACAGTAATCATGGTTTAAGGTCAAGCGAACAGTTTCAGGAAGCCCAAAGGAAGGAAGCTGTATGCGGGGCGGTTGTGGACAGTCTGGAGCTGGCCAGCTGAGACTCACAGTGTACATTCTGTGTCCTTCATGCCGTTTCAGAGAGCCCTGCTGATGAAGAGGAACAGTGGTCAGACGACTTTGTAAGTGTTTGTTCCTGGGATTGACCAGTAAGGTCCAAGGGCCCCGTGGGAGGCCTCTTAAAGGACTTGTTTCTGAATTACATTCTGGTGGCCACCTGCATATCCCAGAGGAGACAGAGTAGATGGAGTGGGGCAGGGCACCTACAGGAAAGGCAGCAGTAATCTCAGAATGGCTGATGGCCAGTACAACCTACATGTCGGGCTAAGGACTTTACAGCCAGAGAAAAGTTTAAGTAACCAGCACTGCTATCCTCAGATCTCAGAACCAGACTCTTGATGCTGAGGTGCCCACTATGATCAGAGTATTAGCAAGCCTCCGAGGGTCACAGAGTGAGAGAAGGAGCTGGGCAGAGTGACATTTGGCAGGTGTGCATCAAAGTGACCTGACAAACTCATCAAGGTGGCTCCATGGCCCTCAGGGCTCCTGCAGCCACTTGTCCCTTGGACTGAGTCTTACAGGGACAAAGTATCCTAAAAATCTTTTTCTTTACAATAATTATTTCTTGATTTTACTAAATTCATCCAGAATATTAGCCTTCTCCAATCTGAGTTTTAGATTTGAAAGAGATCCAAGAAGCGCTCAATTCACAGATAAGGAAACTGAGGCCCAGAGAATGGAAATGACTTTCCCATAGTCCCTCAAATCTCAGTGACCAGTGGAATGAAAACCCAAGACACAGACCTCTAGTCCAGTGCCTAGAATCGGGCCTGAACCCAGCTCCTGGCTGCGAACACCACCTGGAATTTATACAGAATCTTAGGAGACAGCAGTCCCTCCTTTTTCAACTGCAGACAAAGAAGAAAAATGGGACCCTGACCTCTCTGCCAGTCACTTGGGGGAGGAGTTCCTCTTAGAGCCCAGCAGCCATCTGAGAAACGCTGCAGCTGCGCCCTCTGCTGGTCACATCTCAGGGTCACAGCTGCAGCAAAGCAGATAAGTAGGGCAGTCAGTCCATCTCTCCATCTCTCTAGAGAAAAGAGAAGAAAATAGGCTTACTCCTGAATAAAAAGGGTACACAGTGGGGACTTAGAAGACAGTAAAATCATCTTATAGAGGAGGGAATGACTTACTCCAACAGCAAACAACCAAAGTTAAGATACTAACTATAATAAGGATTGCGTGAACAGTCACTGTTATTTTTACTTCATTGTACATAAGATGAAATGCAGACTTGATTCTAAGTGTCCAGGTCTGCCTCCTGAACTCCTGATATAAAACTGAAGGTGGTAGAAGACAGGCCAAAAAGTGAGGGGGGCCTTGTATGGATCACGCATTGTGACAGGCAGTGTGTGCAGGCAGTGGAAGCAGAGATCAGAAGACCTCTTATGTTCTGAGGCAAAATTTCCTCCACATTAATGTGTGCATGAGTGGCACATACATAAACGGTCTGGCAAACGTGAATGAGATGCTGTAACACTGCATCTGGAGAGAGAAATTGAAAGGTGGGAAGATTTCACCTTCACTGCTTGTAGACTTTATTTTGAAAAGAAAAGAAAAAAGATAATGAATTCTCAGTATATTTTAAGTCTAGTTGTGCACCCTCAGCTTACCAGCTCTGCTTACAAAAAAGCAACCCTCTCCCCCACAAAGGTATCCGCTCTCCTTCTATTAAACCAACATTTTCCGCAGTCATCAGCATTTGTAATAAATAAAACCTATTGGTTATTCTATTAAATGGGTCCTTTTAATGTCTTTTCAAAATGCATTTTATTATCTTCTACTGTTCTTTGTCTACATGTAGAGTTTCAGCCACTCTTGGGGTTTCACATGCTCCCCTAGGTTGCTGCAGTGGTTGAGGTAATAAACTTTGGAGGCAGAAAGGTCCAGCTTCAGACTCCAGCTTTGCTTTTCTGGACCTTCTAACCTTGCAGTGCCAGCCTCCTCATCCTTGGCTTCCTGGTCACAGCATTGGGGCACTGTTCCTATCTCCTAAGGCCAGAACTGTCCTGCCAATTAAGGGGCACAGACAGGGATGCTGATTGTGGTGTCTGTGTTTGCAGGACAGTGACTACGAAAATCCAGATGATCACTCAGACTCAGAGATGTATGTGATGCCCGCCGAGGAGAATGGGGATGACAGCTATGAGCCACCTCCCGGGGAGCAGGAGACAAGGACAGTTCACCCAGCCCTGCCCTTTCCTAGGGGCGAGTATGTAGGTGAGGCCACCTCCAGACACTGCATACTCTCCCTCTTGGGCACACGGGGAAGGGTAAGGCAACGCCCTCTTTCTGTCTCCCAGGCTCAATTACTCCAAGTGAGATATCTGGGTGCTCACAGGTAATTGAGCCCAAGTAGTAAAACTTTCCCATTCTAGGGGCAAAATATCTTTCCTAAATCAGGAACACTGAAAACAGGTAATAGTTAATTAACAAATTAATTAATAAAGTACACCCTGTTAGTTGCCCTCCCATCATCCCTGCCTTCATAGTCCCATGGGAAGTCAGCTTTGAAATTAATCTCCACTTTTCTTAGGGATTTCTGTACACAAGGCTCTAGAATTTCTTTTAAGAAGTCTGTACAGGACATGGGTGACCTTCAAGGATCCCAGTGTCCACCAAGCCCCCCTCTCCTCTGCCACCAGACCTATGCCCATGCCACATCTAGACTGGATCTTTACCTGGGCATCGGGTGCCAGTGACGGTGTCTGGGCCTGGAATTAATCTCAGAGGTCAAACTGACACAGCTCAGGTCTCACATTGAGGGCTGGATGTTACTTTTATTGTCCATCAAAAAGGAATTTATCATCTAGTTGTAGCAGGTGACTAAGCTCCCCAAAGGTGAGGAGAGCAAGCCTGTCCATGTTGATCAGGGCAACACGAGCGTTTGTACAGAGTGTTCCCACCAGTATAAGCTTCCGTCTGTTCTTACTGCCATTAGCTGCCTCCTCATAGGGTACCCGGAGCTGCTTGTTGCTTTGTTCCACAGTTAATCTGTTGAGCACCTACTATGTGCCAGAACTATACTAAGCATTGAGCATTCAGCACCAAGTAACACATACTCTCAGTCTTTTTATGGTTTATAGCATAGTACACTACAGCCATGGCCTACTTACCACTCTCCACATTCTTGCAAAAGAGGGATTCATCTTCACTTTACAGTGGAAGGAGGTGAGATTTGGGGGAGTAAAGGAACTGGGCCAAGCTCCTTAAGTGGCCAAGTTGGGATGTGAACTGGGCCTTTCAGTCTTCATGGTAAGTGTGCCCCACTGTTCTGCTCCATGCACGGCCCACTAGACTTGGCTAATGACTTTGTTTAATCCTTGCAACAGACCTGGGGGGAGGGGGCTGTGTGAGGTCTGCTTTGCGGACCAGGAAACCACAATTCAGAGTGGCTAAGTGGCTCATTCAAGGGCATAATCTGTGTTTTATATTTTGCTACTTCTGATCAGCTGACATCTTACATTAAGAAATCTAAGTAAACTCCAAGAGTTGCAAATAAAACTTTAAAGGCACAGCAAAGTGGATACCCTAGTCCCTGAACACAGTAAATGGGGAGTAAAACACACATCTTCAAGGAAGAAACAAGGACTGAAGACAGCAGGTATCAGGAGGAAGACCTAGTGTCAGGGGCTTGACAGGCAAAGGCAGCCACACTGAGCTAGGGGAACTGGCCTGGGAGTAAGCAGCAGGAAGTCAGTAATGCAATACAGGCTACTGTAAGCAACTGTGCTGTCCCGCGATGGGAAACACACCAGGTTATTCAAGAATTTCCTAAAATCTATCGGTCTGAATCAAAGTTAATTCACAGCATGGGCTATATAGGCCAGAGATGACTAAGCCTGCACACAGCATGGTAATATGAGTTTTGTTTGTTAAGCAGAGACACTATATCAACTGCTTCCACTGCTGTCTTTCTAATCTCTATAATAACTCTCTAACATGGATGTCAGGATCTTCAGTTTTGAAATGAGGAAGTGAGCCCCACAGAGGTTGAATAACTACCCCTAACTGGTGCAGCTAGTGAGAGGTAGAGCAGGGGCAGAATCTAAATTCATTCAGTTTCACAGCCGAAACGCCTTCCCAGCCTGATACATGCTGAGAAGGTGTGTGTGGGCCAATGGTGGAGGTGGGTGTCACAGATTTCTGGGCCAAATGATATCCCCATGAACTGAGGAAAGTCACTGAGGGAAAGAACTTGTAGGTTGACCGAGATGAGTGATCAGCACCCTGTATACACCTTGAAATCACTGAAGAGCTTTTTAGATCCAGAACACAAAACATTGCGCAGAAATTCAAACATAGCAGGTACGGGGTGGGCCGAGGCCTGGGCATTTTTAAAGCTCCCGAGATGGCTACAGTGTATAAAGAGGGTTGAAAATCACCATCCTCAAGAGCTCATCAAGCAGTCCAGGAGCGCTCCCTTAGGCCCCCACGCTATTTCTGTCCACTGCTGTGGGCAGCGTTGGGCTTTCAGCGATTTTGGGTCTGTAGTTCCCAGGGAGGAGGCTTTCAACAAAGATATCCTTCTGGGTTTTATCATCTAAGCTGATGGACACTTGAAACTTTCTGCCTAACATTTTGTTTTGCTCTTCTAGAGAATGCCCTGCTGATTGTAGCTGCCGAGATGCCAGTGCCTTTATACTTTCTAGATCCCACAGTTTCCACCCAAGGAATGTTCAGACCCTCTTGTGTTGTTTTTTCGTTTGTTCAAGACAACCGGTCAAGTCAGAGGCAGTCTCCACCCTTCAGCAAGACTCTCCCCACTAAGCCCAGCTGGCCCTCTGCAAAAACAAGGCTTTCCTCCACTCTGCCGGCCCCGACGACGACCGCTCTGGCCAAGCCTCAAGTCCCGCCCAAGCCCAGAGACCTCCTTCACGATGAGGTAAATTAGCCTGTCCCCAAGGCTTCCCAGGACCCAGAGGAGAAGAGGGAGGTGGGCTGGCCTGCCTCCCCACGCCAACCCTCCAACGCGAGACTGGAAGGATTTTGTTTTCCCCCCAAATAGGCACACACAACTTTAAGCATCTTAATCTTCTAGAGATCTATGGTGTAATGTCGATACTGGATCTGTGCCCCTCCTGTTGTCCTCTCTTCCTCCTTTCCTGGGTTTCCTGTGAATCTTCTATTTCTACCGAAAAATATTCTTTCCTTATCTGCATCCTTCTGTGCTTCTCTGCCCTGTCCCTGCCTTGCTTTCTTTCCTCCACCTTATTTTCTCTTTGTCCTTCCACTTGCCTCTTCTCAGACCCAGAGAGGTGACATGCAACATGTGACAGAGACCCCTAGTCTAGAGAAGACCCTGTGCATCTTCTAAAGAGCTGACCGCTCATTTTCCTCTGTCAGCCCACACACCTTTCCCCGCCCCTAGGTCACCAGACACGCTGTTGGGGTGATCTCATCAATCTCCCCACTGTCAGTGCCTACTTTTATAAGTCTGTTCCCTTTGGAATTGCTGCCATGTGAGGATGAACAGGTAGACTTATTCCCATTGGTACAGTAATGGCTGTGGAAGCCTAATGTTTTATGGCTTTCAGAGTCTCTGTCCTTCAGGTGAGGACAACGACAAGCCTCAAACCAACCATCAGGACAACCCTACAAATGTGACAGCCTGAGAAACAAAATAACATCAACGGTAACTCTTAATCATCACCAGACACAATCTTATTGTTGATTCTCTAAGAAATAACTTGTCTCTAAATGCTTGTAGATGATACAGCTCTGGTGTCTGTACATGTTGTATATGATATCTACTTGATATAATTTGTATTCTGTCAGGAGATGGAAAACAAGGACTTTTAAATCAGAACAGAGGCAGCATCTAGGCCCCCATTTCTGATCTGACCCTTCCAGTTCTGTGATTTTGGGCAACCAGTAACTGCTGTGAGTCTGTTTTTCATCCCTTCAGGTTATTTTGAGGATTTAATAAGAGACCATATACAGCACTAAGTGCAGAGCACAACACACAGAAGAGGCCAAATATACCCTGGATTCCTTTTTATAGAAATCCTGTTTTGTCATTTATCCTGAAGACCAAAGGCCTGGAGGTGGCCAGTAATGGCCTCAGAGCCACTGGGTCTCCTGGTAGCCTTCTGGTGTGCTGTGAATTCCCAGTTCTCTTCGTTTGTCACAGTCTCCACCAATCCTACCGAGCACACACACCCCACACTTGCTTCCCATTCCTGTACCTTGCCTGCCTTGGAACACGTTTATGACTCTTGCTCTAGGGACAACTCCTGCTCTAGGGACAACATAAGGGACAAGGTCAGCAGACTTGGGAGTGGAGGCGTGGCTTGTCAGTCCTCAGTCTGTCAGTATGAGAGGTGATGCTATCCTTTCAAGGTGGGAACAGGGGTGACAGGGAGGAGCTGAGCAGCAGATAGGAAGGTGAGACCGGCTTCTAGGGTCCACTGTAAATTCTAGCGGCATTTGGCAAACCCAGGTAAAGACGCAGATTCAGACACAGGATGCAATGCTTACTGTGGGGTTTTCTCCATTTCTGTGAAAACAGAGAGTGGAGCCCAGCGAGAGGAGGCAGAGTTCTGTTAATAGTGGCCTGCAGAGGTGGGTTGGGCAAGTCTACACTTTGAGAAAGGAGAAGGATGAAGAAGGCTGCTCTGGATGGGCAGATGGAGAGTCAAGATAAGAAAGAAGTTAAAAAAGGAAAAAAAAAACCCGTAGGCTAACATTAATATAAGGCTGAACCATTAGATGGGAAGAGAAGAAGTCAAATACAAACATTCATACAAGCTAAACATAAAAATATTCAGCTCTGCTTTACAGGATGTAGGAAAAATATGGACGTACCACTTGAGCAGAGCCAGAGGAAGCAGCATTTCTGCTGGGGCTTCAAGGGGCTAACACTTGACAACTGCCCCGTCTTAGCTGGTGTGCTGAACGTTTCCAATCTATGATCTTATTAAATCCTCATAACAGCCCTGTGAAGTCAGTACTATTATTATCTCCACCTTACAGACGAGGATACCGGGCTATGTGGGGTTAAAAAAAGCATCCAAGGTCACAGATTTTGGAGCCCAAGTGCTAAACAGCTACCTGTGCCAATCACCTCTCCACCATGCAGTGAGGAGGGAGTAGCTCTTCATCAACACCTACGTGCCAAGCACTGCATGACTCCCAGAGCTTCGGTGGTGCCCAGAACGGACCCCTTCTGTTATTACAAGCCAGAACAGATCTGTCCGTATATAGCTTCATACTGTGATCTTTATGTGACCCTTGGACAGATTACTCATCTCTCAAGTCCCTCAACTATAAAATCAGGAGATATACCTAACTTAGAGGGCAGGTATTACTGTAAGAAATCAGTAAAATAATGTATATGAAACTATTAAATTCATGTACGAATCGTAATAAGGAAAAAACTACGTGGGCATGTAATAGCTAACCAAAATGACTCAGTAAATAAATAAATAGGGTGTAGGTTAGTGGGACAGTGAAAATAAGATGAATTTGTACACTCTTGTCTTTCGAATTTGTAGCCTGAGAAGAAGAAACATGTAAACAGGTATATTTTAATACTGAGACATATAAACGTTGGAGTTGATCTAAAATGATTTCAAAAGTAATTATTTACTTACACTTCTTAACCACCCTATTATAAGAATTGAAAGGTTTTTAATACATGTAGATTGGGGTAATGGAACACTCTACCTGACTTCAAAAGATCAGCTACTGAGGTCACTACAGTCAAGTTTCTGTACATATTCAGTCATAGTACCATATTCTGTACCATATTCGTCAGTCATTATACCATATTCCATCACGGTATAATGGAGTTTATATTAAAACATTGCAACAATGCGAACATGGTCTTGTTGAGATATAAATTGTAATGGTTCTTGATTGCTTACTTATTTTGTCAGGTAACAATTTTAAAGCATGGAACTGCAATGCTAGGAACACGCATTATATATTCCCTCTCTTTAAACCCCATAATGGGGAGAGCAGAGCCAACAAAATTTGTTTGAAGTGGATCAAGTCTTTTTTCTCTCATTGCTCTTTTAGAATAAAAATGTCTCAGTTTCAGAAATATCATCACTTTAAATAAATCAGATTCTAGACATTGCAGATAAAATAGCTCCCACTGAAGGTGAAGAAAAAGATGAGAAATTGCAATTAAATGAAGAGAGGGTAGAAATAAAACAGAGGAGGGGAAGGGTGCAAGGGACTAGAATATAGTGGGTAGGAATGTGGATGCTGAGTTCTTGAGCTGTCTGTGTTCAAATCCTGATCTACCACCTTTTAAGTGTGAGATCTTGAGCAGTCTACTTATTTTCTATGTGCCTCAGTTTCTTCATCTTGAAAGAGATCTGATGGTGGTACTGCCTTAGTAGTTCTTAGAAGGGTTAAGTAAGATAATGTTTGCTTTTTGTTTCTCCCAACATCCTTCTTGTCTACTTACTAAGGAATACTGCAAAACCCATTTTTAAGGTCTGGTTCCTTCATCTTTGTCTTATTAATATAAAATCACTCATTCTCTGTATTTATGGTCAATTGATTATTGATAAGGTACCAAGACAATTCAATGGAGAATCATTTTTTAAACAAGTAGTGCTAGGAAAACCATACGTCAGTGTACAAAAGAGGTAAATCGGAGCCCTATTTCATACTATACACAGAAATTAGCTAAAAATGAGTCATAGACCTAAACGTAAGAGCTAAAAAGTTAGACTCTTAGAAGTAAGCATAGGCAGAAATCTTTATGGTCTTGAGTTAGGCAGTGATTTTTTAGATGTGATAGCAAAAGGACAAGCAACAGAAGAAAAAATACATAAAACGGACTTCAAAACTTTTTTGTCACAAATGATACCATCAAGAAACCTATGGAATGGCTGAAGAAGATGTGGTTTTTCTACACAATGGAGTACTACACTGCCATAAAAAAGGACAAACTAGAGTCATTCATATATAAATGGATGTTCCTTGAGAACATACTCTTAAGTGAAATAAATCAGACACTCATGAGCACACATCGAATTGTTTCTCTGATATGAGAAACCATAACTGTAAATAAGGACAAAGAGG
>PVJO010034448.1:0-10912 GCA_004026905.1 Hystrix cristata | reverse complement strand
CGCCCACAGGCCTCCACAGTCAGTGTCCAGGGCCCGACCCGCCCACGCTGCAGATGGGCGAGCAGGGGGTGGGGGCTGCTCGGGCACAGGTGCTGTCGGTTGTTAAACAGGGTCCAAGACTGGAATTTTCTTCGATGTGGTTCATCAACAGAGTCACGTGTCCTCTGAGCCAGGCAGCTAATTTCCGTCGCAGGCGGAGGGATCCGCTCGCCCTCCGTCTACAGATGATTCTAATTGGCGCATCGGCCCCAGCTTCACTCTGATCTTTAGCAGAGCCCCTAAGCCCCGGCCGAGAGGAGAGGGAGCCCTGACATATCCCTGCTCATCTACGTGCTTAATAATGCTCCCATCTGCAGCTCGTGGGGTCATCAAACCCAAATTAGCCTGATCGTCAAAGCCGCAGACTAACAAGGGGAGTGAAAGGGATAATGTTTCTTTAATGAAAATTTCATCAGTGCAGATTTCTCATTGAATATTAAGGTCTCGGCTTGAAGACGGCATCAGAGCAGAGCTGCTGGGACACT
This sequence comes from Hystrix cristata, assembly GCA_004026905.1. NCBI lineage: Eukaryota > Metazoa > Chordata > Mammalia > Rodentia > Hystricidae > Hystrix > Hystrix cristata. The sequence continues at coordinate 10,388 of PVJO010034448.1, read as the reverse complement.
GACCTTTATCCCTCAGAGACAGAGCAGAGTCGGGCTGCCTCGCTCACCGGTGACAGCTCAGGGGACCTCCTTGCAGCTAATGTGAAGGAGCTGGCCCAGGCCCCTTCCTTTCTGGAGGTTTCTGGGCTTCGCGTCACCCTGCTCAGACTTGGCACGTGCCCCCAGTCCCCCAGCTTCCCCTAAATGCCCCCCCGGAGCCCCTACTGCTCTTTGAAGAGACCCTGGAACTTCCGTCTGCTCAGACCGAGTCCTGGAGCTCCTCCCTACTTTGCTTTGTTGCCGTCCTCTGATACTGCCTGAGAATACCACAGACTTGGGAACGGAATGTGAACATAAACGCATTTGGCTCACCATCCTGGGCGCCGGGAAGTCTGACAACCAGCAGGCTTCTCGCTGCATCTTCACCCAGTGGAAGCGTCTGTTGCCAGAGCTTAGGGGTCCATCCTGCCCGCACTCCCTGAGAAAAGTGGGGAATAATTCGGTGGAAGGAAAGGGGTTGATTCAAAGCTACCTCCAAAGGAGACAAAGGGGCCTCGTCTTGCAGCAAATCTCTCCCTACGCTCAGATGTGCAAGGGCGTTCATTGCGAGGCAGAGGGAGAAGGAACACACGGGAGGATAGACCTTGAAAGTTTCAAGCCATTGGGCGCCATTCCCGGCTCCCCTCCTCCTTTGTCCAAATGAAATCAGCCCTCCACCTCCTGCGGCGGCATCTGCACGTTTCTTTCAGAGGGCGGAAGGAAGTTGGAGAAGCAGTCTAGCTCTAAAACAAATCCTAGTTTTTAAAGATCTCAGTTACAATGTGAGAGAGGAGAAAGCCCTTTTCGAGGACGACACTCTTGGACACTCTTGCCTTGACAAACCCGTTGCTGTGATGGCAGTAATGCAGCTCATCTCCTCTTCAAAGTGCTACCTCTCAACACTGTTGCATTGGACATTAAGACCCGCATGTGACCGCAGAGGTAGACACTGGAGTGAGGCATCTACAAGCCCAGGAACACTTGCTTGCCCATGACTGCCAGAAGCTGGAAGGGAGGCCTGGGGCAGATCTACCTCCTTCCCCAGCCCTGCCCACACCTTGATCTCAAGCCTCCGGCCTCCTGCGCCTGCAGGGAAGAAATTCTGCTGCTCACAGAACCCAGTTTGGGGCAATAGCTTACACTGCACCTAAGAATGGAATACAGAGGCCACGGGGAGGTTCTGGCTGGGAAGCACATGATCTGGCTTCCCTTTGAGCCCTGTCCCTGTAGAGGCTGTTGTTGCTGCTTCTGTCCTGAGTTAAATCCTGGAGCTTTGGCCTCTACCCTGGTCTAGCCTGCAGCCTCCCATGAGGGACCGTCGGCTTGGGGCTCAGCCCCACATAGGCCTATACTTCCCCTCATGGCGGGGCTCCCTGTGCCGCTGTCCCCAAATGTCAGCTCTGCCTCTACGACAGCGTTGCTTGAGTCACTTACCTTGTGATGGATTTGTGCCTTTTGTCCCTGTTTTCCTGGCAATGTGCCGAGAGTAGAAGCCCCTTCCCCCTCTACCACACGTGGCAAAGAGCCGACAGGTGGGGTGTGTTTTTAACTGAGCAAATTCTGCATGAATCAGAAGGAGAGTGCCACGTGGGCCACCAGGATGCAGATGGGGAATCTGGGGGCACCACCTCCTGGGAAAGAGAGCACAAGGGCCTCAGTGTGTTATAGAAAAGCCAAGGGGCTCCCGCTGTCCCAGAGTGGCTGTGGGCTCCAAGGGAGCCCCCTGCTGGTTCCCAGGCCTGGGCCTGAGCAGAGGACAGACCCGGCGGACAGTGCAGCATCGGGGCTCACAGCTGGGGCTGCTGGGCAGAACCGAGCCCAGAGGCCTGGAGGAAGGCAAGGAGCGGAGCAACACTCCTGACCCTGGTCCTCAGGAGGGAGGACTTTGCAGGGCATCCCGAGGGAATCCTCCAGAAGCACCGTGTGCTGCCTTCCCAGCCCTGCCTCCTCCACACACCATGCTGTACATCGGGAGTAAACGCAACCGCCAAGAAATGTCAAGATTTCAGATACTCAATCAAGGACACAGTTTGGCTTTGGCTTCTCTCAGAAGACTCTGGGGCTTTCATTAGACAGTGAGTCTCCCTGGAAGTGCAAAAAGGAAGGAAAGAAGGAGGGAGTGAATCTAAGAAAAGCTGGAGAGAGAAGATGATAGAAAAATAAGGAAGGGCAAAACAGCTTTCGACACTTATATGAGGCAGGAAATTTTCATTCAATCTTCAAATGTTCTCTTGACCAGACTTTAAACATTCAGCCTGTTTTGTTCATTTACAATTTTGAAATGATGGTGCACCTTAGCGCCGGGTGCTCTTTACAAACCCTAAGAAGGAAGCCTTGATCTACACTCCCCTTGGAGCTTTCGGTCACTTTCTTGACTGCCCCCACTTTGGCTAAGTTACAGTCACTCCCTGAAGTAACATTTGCAGACACGGCGCCTCCCCTCTGCCCTCTGCAGGCTTTGGCACTGCACCCCAGCCAGGTCCTGGACTCTCCACAGGCCACCACCCTCAGCCTGCAGCCCCAGGACAGGACAGGACAGCAAGAGGAGGCACATGGGCCCAGCGCCTCCTCGCTGAGGATCTTCCCCAAGCAACAGATAGGGAGCCACAGTTACCAGCCAGATGGCCGTCAGTTCCGAAGACCTGCCCTAGATGTGAATGGTGGGTCCACTCAGGGTCGGCACCAGCTTCCTCGTGAGTTCCACATCTGGAGCAGGACCTTAGCAAAGCACAGCTCAGCATCACCCTGGAGGGGAGGCCCAGGGACCAGGCTGCCCCCTGCACCTCCCACAGCCAGAGAGCGGCGAGGACCACACTGTCTCCTGCTTGGCAGCCATGTCCCTAAGCTGCTTCCTGACAGCACGTGGGAAGGAAAGCCAACCTGCGTGGGAGAGCCCAGGCCCCTTGCTATGGAGTAAGTGTACATTTTCCTGGCTGAAATAATTAAAAGTGCATTGCATTTTGATCCCGTAGGGCTTACTGTATTATTACAGAGATGCGGTTCCACAGAGCGGCAAATCGTTGCTCACTATAAACTGAGTCCCAGCTTCATTAAGAAGTCCTTCCCTGCCCTTTCCCCTGAATCCCCGCATTACGGTATCTCTCTCTGTGGGAGACTACCACCCTGGTGCTCATACTTGGGGCTCCTGACAGCCCTGAATGGAAAGATTTTTTTTTTTTATTTTAAACCAAGAACATGTATTGGTACATTCTACATACAATGGTCACATTCATTACATTAATTCTGTACCTATACATGATGTATCTTGGTTCTCCCCCCTCACCCCGCCCCTCCCCTCTGCTCCCTCCCTCCCTATTTACAGCAGGTTCATTCATCATTTTCCATATTTTCCCTTTCCCCTCTTTTTCCCCTGTTGCCTTTCTGCTTTTCCCCTTCTTTCTTTCTAGTACTTCTCTGCTCACCATCCTCCTTTTATATAATATCTATTACACCTCTTTGGCCTTATTTACAATTATGGTCTCTCATATCAGAGAAACAACTGAATGGAAAGATTTTAATGCCCGTGAGCCCTTTCCTGTGAAAGACACGTTGTAATACATACTCGCAAGGTCCATTTTATTGCTTCAAGAAAAAAAGAGATTTCATAAACTAATAATCAATTTGTCATTTATGCCTTTAGAGGTCATTGGGAAAAGAATTGAATTATCCTCCTTGTTAAACACATTTTGTTTTCTGGCAGCAAATTTTGAGGCAAATGAGAGAGGGCATATACATAACTATAAAACAGAAGGAAAACTACTGATTTTTAGGAAAATATGTAAACAGTAAGAGCGTGCATAACAGAATGTGTTTCTGGATTCTGAATCTTGCCAAAACTAAAATAGCTTTTAAGAAAGATTTTCAAGCATCGTTGTAAACCTCGATGCATTGTGTTCCAATGCATTGGTAGACACGCAACCGTGGGGAATTAAAGTCAATCTTTAGGAAGGAAAAAAAAGCTAAATTAGAGTTAGGTTTTGATCTCACAACAGATAAAAAGAGAGTATTTGGGGTGTAAAAACAATATCCATTTTGAAGTTTCAGACAAATTAAAGTTTTTATTTTATGTATCTTTTTACCAAACAAAAAATTGCGCATGTTATATTCCTTTTTCTTTGTCTTCACTGTCTAAATTCAGGTGTAGTTCAGCCAGTGAAGTCTCCATTGTCACAGGAAGCTCCATAGTCACTACTAGATGGACAGACATGGTATCAGGGTCATCTGCAGCATCAGGGGTCATCCAAACCACAGCCTGTGAAAATGAAGACAACCGGAAATGGGAGACTGTATCAGCCCAATTAAAAGGCATTATTTTGTTCTGGCCAGAGGGAATGTTCTTTGTGGGGTCTCTAGTAAGTTAGCGTGTATCACTACACACTGGTATCAGATCTTCCCTGAGTTGGCCTTTGTTTTAGTCAAACTGTCCTAGTTGCAACTGACAGAATCTAAATATTATGTCTAAAAAAGCAGAGGAAGAGTTACCCATGGGATTTTTAATGAGCTCGTGTTATTTAAAAGCCCAAGGGTAACAACTTCAGCACTGCTGGATCCAGGTGCTCAAATGATGGGATCAGGAGGTGATGCCCTTCCATCTCCTGGTCCTGCCTTGCTCTCCATGGCTCCCCTGCTTGGGTAAACTCTTCTGCCTTGGCGCCTCTTCACACACTCAGGAGCCCCAGTAGAAAGATGCTTTTCTGTCCTACAGTTTCAGCACAAGTCCCACACTCGAGTCTCACATGCTGGTCCTTGATCCAATCTCTGTGACCAACAGCGTGGATTTTGCTGTTGTCTGGGGTTCACGGCTGTTGCCAAAGACTTCCCAATCAAACTTTTGAAACAAGAATCCATTGTTTAGCTGTGCTGTAGGGAAGAAAGAGGACCAAGTATTCGCCAGTTCCCATGTGACCTTTTATGGCCCAGCCTTGTTGGTGACGCAGCAGGATAATCTCACCCTGATTCAAGGAGTGGGGTCATGGACCCACCTTTCAGGAGAGAAGTGTCTAAAATCATGCAGCCATCTCTTGAAACCACCACACCAGGTAGTCAGCCCAACACACATGCTGGATTGGCTCTTCTGCTTCTTCCACTTCATTCTTTCCCATCCTCCAAATCCAGAGCTAGGATCACTTTCCTGAATAACTCACCCACCTGCAAGCCCTTGTCTTAAATTCTATGTTATGGTTTGGTTATAAAACACCTCCAAAATTCTCATGCGTTCAGCAGTGGTGGGTCTTTCATGAGGGCTCTAACTTTATCAGTGGATTAATCTATTGAGCAGATCATAATTTGATAGCATTATTGGGAGGTAACAGAGACTCAGGAGAGGGGACCTGTTTGAAGGGAGTGGATCATGAGGACATGAGCTCAGAGACTGTATCTTGTCCTTGGCCTTGCCTCTCTGGCTCTTTCCCTCTCTTTCTCTGCTTCCTAACTGCCATGAGGTGAGTAGCTCTGCTCCACTATACTCTTCCTCCATGTTGTTTCTGCCTTGCCTCAAGCCCACAGTAATGGAACTAGCTGACCATGGACTGAAGCCTCTGAAACCATGAGCCAAAAATAAAGCTTTCCTTCTTTAAACTGTTTACATCAGATATTTTGTCACAGAAACACAAAGCTAGTACACTCTGTTTTTATGCTGAGTAAAGACGCCGTCCAGAGGTTCAACCTCAAACTACTTAGGACCCTTCAGGTTTCTGAAAGCTCATTGGTTTAGATGGCAATAAATTCTAAATTGAACCTGCTTTATTTGGAATTTGTGATTATCCTTAAGAGAAAAGGAGAAACTCACCCAGGGGTAAATTCCGACGTAAACACATTCTCTGTGTTCTTTTGCAAGACTACTTTATCTTCCGCTACTTAGCTCTCTCCCATTAGTGGCTGCCTGCATTCTCCAAGTCTTGCATTATTTGGAAAAGCTTCTTAATTGTCTTTTAATCTCTAAATTTTCTGATGCATCAGCATGTATAAAAGAGAGATGAAATATCGCTCCCCCTTTTTAATTTGGCTTCATAATCCCTACGTTGCAATGTGGCTGGGTCTGGTTTGATTCAAATCATACCACATCTGAGTAGCCCCATTAAAAAGAAATCCTCTGGGAGCTGGGATTTGCCTTCTTTCCTGGTGAGTCACTTTATCCCTGTCCACCCTGAGCATGTACAGTTAGGAACTGGAGGTCAAACACAATGCTGGTTTATTTCTAAGTCTTTGCCAATGATGTGGGTCATTTTTAAGCCCTGATTTTTCTCTCTCTTTTTTTTTTCTAAAAGAAGCAATCTGTAACTTTTCTGCCATCAAGAGCAGTGGGCATGCTTAAAATCTTCACTGATTTATAACTTATTTCAAAGATGCCCTCTGGCTGATTTACTTTATCTTACTTAAGGGAAACTATTTTTAAAATTAAAGCTATTTTTCATAAGTTAATGATAGTGCCAGGGCATCTCAGGTCATGAAGACCCCCAGAATTGCCAAGTAGGCTACAGCCATGCTGCCTGGATTTTCACACAGCCACCAAGTGACACCGTAATGTCGGGAAAACTGAACTTTATCCACAACACCAAGTTGAGAGTTTACTCTGAGCCAAGAGGCCCTTTTGTAGTAGACGAGGTCTCAGTCTTCCCATTCAGTTCTCCCAACCCCCTCCAAAAAGATCCTCTTTTCTTCTACCTCAAACATTAACAGGAGAAATTGAGGCCTGGAGACCTAACCTAATAGACTGGTAAGTGTCATAGCCTCATCTTGAACACAGAACTCCATATCCAGCACCTGTGTGGATACCTTGAGGGGGGGGTCTGTTAGGTGACCTGGTTTAGCCAATAAAAGCAGAGGACACCTTCCCAGTTAGTTGATGCACATTTAAATGTTGCTTGGTCTTGGATTTTATCTAGAATTTTATATTCTGTTTGCAAGTTTAAAAAAGAGGTTGTTAGTTGTTGGGGACAGACAAGTTGAGGGCAGACATGATGTGTCTGAATCTCTGGGGCCGAGAACACAGCTCAGCCTGTAGCTGCCCAGAGTGGACCCAGCACAAAGGAACAAGCAAGCCCAGGGCCTGAGGTGGCCACCACAAGACCTGTGAAGAGGATGCCACACAAGACTCAGAAGACAGAAGAAACAGCCTGGAACTTGTGGCTACTTCTGTGAGGAAGATGATGACCACCATTCCATGAGGGGTAGTCTAATTCAAGTTACATTTGGTTACAGTTCAAGGAGGTGTTTCAAAACTTGGCTCAAATTTTGCTTTATTTATGCCTCACGTGCACTACAATTGACTTAATTTTTTTCTTTAATTTGACTCATTTTTTTACGTAAAGATATTCAAACAGAAGACTTGAATCAGCTGTGAAAGCAAAACCACTATGTCACGGTAGATGGATAATATCCATGAGGAAACGTTAGTTCAAACAAACACACAAAACCCGTGTGAGGCAAATAAATTGATACTAAACATTACAAAATATTCATTTCACACTTAAATTTGACTTCTTAGGAAACCTGGTTATAATTTTAACTGTGTTGAGTTACTCTTAAATAGTCACTTAAAATTCTAGAACAATTTAGCCAGCCCAAAGCAACCGAACCCAGATGATCCCTGACAAACCAATATGGTGGACATATCTTGGTTTGAGTTCTCTTTATGGGTAGTTTCCACAGAGCTTCTAGGAGAACTTTCTGCTTCAAACTAAAGAAAATCATCTGGATGAGTTATGAAGTTACTTTGGGGAAGGAGCTCCTTGTTGAAGACAAATGAGGGGTGGGTTTCTGTGGTATATTGATACTAATCATACGTGCCTGCTGTAGGGCTGTAAACACTGACACTTATTGCCATGTACTTCTGCGGGGTCTCCCATAGGGCAGAGCAGACACTCCATCCCGCCCATTTGGAGGTTGACCACGTAACTTGTCCAGTGAGGGTAGACTTTGCATTGACCACACCTACCCAGAGTATCTACACAGCAATGATCTCTTATACTCTGCCCTCTACATATCCCAGGCAGCTGTACCTCCTCTATGCAGGGTCCCATAACAGACACAAAGTCAAACTGAGACCATCCCATACCTGTAGGTGAGCCCAGCTGGTCAGCAGCCTGAGCCACAGCTGACCAGACAAAGCCAGGCAGGACCCGGTGTAGACCACACTCTATACCACAGACCCTTGAGTGTGAAAATAATTGCTTGTGGTTGAGGGTCATTAAATTTGGGGCTGCTGTGTTACATATTATCATGGGGGCAAAAACTATTCTACCTCCCTAGCTGGAAGTGAGCCCTTTCTCCTTTGTTCTTATTGAAGACCAACTCCCAAGAGGGAGAGGCCTCTCCTGCCGAGAATAGGAGCACTGAATCAGAGCACACGGCAAGGAGGACTTTCTCTCACCATCAAAAGCAGAAAACACAAGTTTCTTGATTTCTCAGTCCTTCTACATCAAAGCATGTCATTCGAGTTCACAAAGCGCCTCCCTGGAACCAGGTAGTGTCCAGCAACCTGACCCAAGGTGGACAACGCAGAAAGACAAGGATAAAGAAGAAAGAGCATACCCCTGGCTCACTCCTTCCATTTTCCTGCTCTTTGATTTCAAAATAAATAACTCATCTCGATCACCTGAGACAAGACACAGCTGAAGCTCGAAACAAATGTTTTGATTAGGCACCATTCATGAACCTGGTCCCTCTTTTATAAAAAGCTGCAATTCGAGGGCTGTGGCTTTCAAGTCAGAGAAATACTAAATGGAAGTGTATTGGCCAGTATAAAAGAAAGCCCAAAATAACATCACAGGGATTGGATCTTTTGATAACATATTCCTAAGGAGTTTTAAGCATTTTCTAGCCCCAAATTGGCAGGCATTACCTCGTTTCCAGATTTTGATTCCAGAGTGGTGTTTTATGTTGCAAAATGTGCTGGCTCTTACCTCCTCCATGCTGAATTATCTGTTCTGCATTTTTCAGTGTAATTTTAAACCCGAAATTGATGACATCTTTAATGCTGAGTCACTGGGACAGAACAGGCTGATTTTTAGCTCTATCTGGACAGAGATAGGCGAAAAGCAACGCTCAGGATGTCCCTTAAGAGGCTAAAAACAACAAACTCCACCTGCCAGATGGACCTCCAGGGGTGCAGAATGGGCCTTTCTTTGCAATTTTGCCTGGTAACAAAGAAAGGGAGTCTTTTTGGCCGCCTGTCGGGATCCAAGCAAGCCAAGAGACATTTAATATGTGTCATGGAAACATTTTAGGGTGACGAAAGAAACGCGAGGAGAGATCTTTCACTTCAGTGAACGCACAGACTTTAAAACGACCGAGGAGGACGTGCCTGTGACATTCCTGGGCCAGATGAACATGATAAATATGGAGATCCCCTCAGTCCCACTCTCTAGAAAAGAACCTGCCTTCTCAGTATGGAGTTTTAATGAAGTATTTTTCTTTTCCCAGCTAGACTATGGGTACCATGAATTCAGAATCTAAATTTTAACAGTCTTAGCACCATCTACCACCTCTTGAACCAGAAGATAAATGCTCAGCCGAATCTGGCTGAAGCCTCACGACTCCAGGGAGCCTGAGAAGGAAGAGTGGGAGTCACGCAGCAGGAAAGGTCTTCCAGCAGGAGGGCTGGGATGGCCCAGATGGCCCACCCTGGCAGCTACATTTCCTCGGACACCACCATTGTTCTGGGGCGTGAGGCCCCTCGGGAAGTGTGAGGTGCGTCCCATGTCAGGGACAAATGTAAGCCTCGCTCAGCACTCAGTTTGTCCCTGGGAGCGGCTGTGAAAGGCTCTGCCCCTAGGAGTCTGGAAGGACTTGTGCTCTCAGAGAGGAAAGTCCAAGGATCCTCCAGTATTACTATTTGGAGCCCCCCCCATGTACACACACACACACACACACACACACGTGTACCTATACACATTCTCATATACATACACACACAGAGTCTCTTAGACATACCTCCACACCGAATACATCCACGTGGAAATTTCATCACTCAAAGCAGAACATTCAAGTCAAAACTGCTATTGGATGATGGACACAAATAAACGAGGCAGTTAAACTGGTACAGACCAGCAGCGAGAAGATGTAAAGTTGACCCAAAACAATTTATTTTAAAAATCAGAATAATAATCTCCTTTTAGTTCTGAGTGTGGTGCCAATGCCAGCTTCCTGTCCGCGCTTCCCTCTTTCTGCTTCCTTCATCACCATCCCCCAGGACTGCCCACCTCCCTCCTCCCCGCTGTCCTGCCCAGCTCTCCAAAGCCCACTCCTGACACCCCCCGATCGTGCCCCCTCCCCTGTGCTCCCGAAGCCTGAGCTGGGCATGGAAGGGACCTGGCCCTCTGGGCACAGGTTGGGGAGAAGGCACAGGTGCTGTGCAGGGGGCGCCCTCC
>PVJO010034447.1:0-10922 GCA_004026905.1 Hystrix cristata | reverse complement strand
ATTAGCTGCTTTGTTCCACTATCCCCTTCTATCGTGATGTCTCTGCCTTGAAGCCAGATGACCATGCACTGAATCTTCTGAAACTAAACCAAAAATAAACCTTCAAGTTGTGTATGTCAGATATTTTGTTCCAGCGATACAGAGGTAACTATTACACTTATTAGCTGTGCCTCCAGTTTCCTCCTGGCGTATTCCCCCACTTCATCCAGAGGCTACGTTTTCCCCATGTATAGCATTGTTGCTGAATCAATAAAAATGAGTCCTTTTTGTGTCAAGTAGCATTGAGTATATACTTGAAGTAAGACATTTTAAGTTCTACTGTGATTTTGAAACAGCAATAAAGAGCATAGACAAAGAATGTATACCATAGTGGAACATTAACTTGCAGCAGGGTTTCTCAGCTTTAGTACCATTGACATTTTGGGTGGGGTAGTTCTTTACTGTATGAGGCTATCCTGTGTGTTTTCCTGGCCTCTACCACTAGGTACTCGCCCTTCCTCTCCCAGTTGTGATAAGGAGAAGTGTTTCCAGATGTTGCCAAATATCCCTGGAGACCAAAATACACATACATGAGAACCACTGATGTATGAGAATGTCTCAGAAAAAAGAAACTTCATTCAATGGTAGGGACTGAATTAAGGTCATTGATCATGGGCTGAGGTACCTGTAGCTCAGTGGTGGCCTAGTATGTGCAAGGCCCTGGGTTTGCACATACTAGCACCCTAAAATAAAATAACACACTTGATCATGAGGTAAATTTTGGAAAAGTAATAAAGAGTATTCAGAAAGCATCAGTGAATTTCATAAAACAGGAGTTAGAGTACTGGTGAGCTAGAGTCACTGAGAAGGATGGTATTGAATAAAGAGATGGTAGCTAGAAAATGGAACAGAATCAAACATGAGATGTAGTTTATGAAGTAGCATGATCATATCCTGTGGTAGTGGTCATCAATAATCAGGAGAATGAAGTATGAATCCAAGGTGTTAAAGGTATTCTTCTGGTCATTCCTTAGGTTCTTTTTTCTCTGCTTGTACCTTAAATACTGAGACTCTTTAGGTTTCTGGCCTAAGCCTTGATCTCTTCTTAATAGGTTCAGTGAGGTGGTCATTCAGCATTCTTTGTGAGTTAAATGGTTACCCTTTAAATTAGATTTGAAAATAGTTTCATATAATTTTTGGGGGAGGTGGTTTGAGACACAGTCTCACTTGCAGTTCAGGCTGGCCTTGAACTCACTGTGTAGTCCAGGCTGGCCTCGAACTCACTATGTAGTCCAGGCTGGCCTCGAGCTTACGGCAGTCCTCCTGCTTCAGCCTCCCGAGTGCTAGGCTTACAGGCATGTGCCTAGTTGCTTCACATAGTTTTGATTTGGGGTGCTTATTTCATTTCTGTCTGGGTGATCTCTGCTCTCAGGGCTTCAGTTACTGCTGCTGTATGTGGTTAGGAAAACCTGTGTTGGTTTTGACTCTCTCCTCTTTGAATTCCAGACCCACACAGCCTTTATGGTGGCATGTAGGCAGTGTATACTCAGCATTCATAAGACTGAATTTCTGTCTTCAAAACTCTTTATTTCTTTCCCGTGTTTTCAGTCAGCGAAGTTATTTACTTAACAAATGTTTATCAACTCTGTATCTTTTCCAGGCACTGTGCTATTTAGAGCCTATGTACTGAACAAAACAGACCTACTCCTTGTTCTCTTGCAGTTTACATTTCTTACCCTCAAATCTAGTTGTGGGCCGGGTCCAGTTGATGTTACTTTATAAATCTCTCTAAAATTTTTTTTCATCCTATTCTCGAACACGGGCCTTCTATTTCATAATTTCAGAGCCTCTTGTTGTCCCCAGTGCTGACACACACACTCATGTCTTGTTTGTCCTTCAGATCTCAATTTAAATGTCATCATTTCTGAGAAGTTGTGTGTGGTTTTACCAAGGTGGGTCTCAGTCATGTGTTCAGTGCAGTCTTGTAGTACTGTATTGTTCATCCTGTTTTATTATTTATAACACTATGTTTTAATTGTCCACTTACTTGTCTAGCTTTCAGTACCAGACTGTAAACAACTTGAAGGGAAAATCCATTTCCTTGTTGTCTTACAATATAGAAGGTCTCTGGCTAATATGAAATGCTTAGTAAAATTTTTTTAATTAATGAGAAGACACTAATACTAAAGTAACTAGGAAAAATGGAAGAGGAGACTGTTAAATACAACAGTTGTTTAGGAAAGTGAAAGTGAGCATTGTTTGTATTACATAGACATTCTTCCCAGGTTAAGAATCCTGTTAAAACTTCCAGGCGTTGGCTGTAATTGGAGTGGAGAATCACAGTGTGGTGAAAGTAGCGTGTGTCTTGCTCTCTCAAGTCTAGCATGCAAAAATTAAAACTTGATTCATAACTAACTGGCTTTGCACTTCAATCATCTTGTGATCCACTTGACCATCCAGCACAGTGTATTCCTTTGAGTATAACAAATGTTGAATTTTCAGGCTAAATCAGATACATACATATATATTTCCGAAGTTTGTCCAGTTTCTAGTCCATATATTTGCTTCTCAACTTTTGTTTTTAAAACACTTATTCTAAGATTTTATGTTGAATATGAATGATAGTATTTTATTCTACTGAAAGGGTATAAAACCAAAATGAAATAAAGTGATAAAGTAAGGTCTGGATTTTAGAAATCTGAATGATCATTTTAAATATCATTTTAATGTATTGCTTAAGTCTACTCTGAGGAATAATCTAATTAACCGAAACATGTAAAGTTCGTATTCAGCTCTGCAAACTCTCACTTCTCTGTCCTTGGCAAACCACGTGACCTCTTTGAGTCTCAGATTCCATATCTATAAAATGAGGATGATAATGTGAGCCCCATAGGATGTTTTTTCTAAGAGTAGCAAGCTTAAGAATTGTATAGTTTAAGTTGTTAAAATATCATCCTCAATGGGGAAAAGGGTTTATAGTGGATTTTAGAAAGTGGAAAAATATTGCCCTAAAATAAACATTTCTCCTCTTTGGTAGCTCTTTGACAGATTGAGAGATGAAAATCCAGATTTTAGAGAGAAAATTGTAGCAATCAACAGTGAACTCACCCAGCCTAAACTGGCTCTTAGTGAAGAAGATAAAGAGGTCATCATAGATTCTACCAATATTATATTCCACTGTGCAGCTACAGTACGGTTTAATGAAAATTTAAGGTAGGTACAGGTATTTGTGTAATATATGAAGTTCTTTTTAATCAAGTTGTTTTGAAAGTGATTTGAAACTGATTGCCGTATGTTAACTATGGCCTTCAGTGTTCTGTGGCATGTCAAAAGAGTTTGTTTCTTACCAATTTTAAACCATTGGATAACTTCATATGTTGGCTAGAAATGGTTGCAACGAATTTAAACATGAGTCAGGGAAAGGCCAGAAATGAAGAAGAAGCCCTGTGTGGTGGGCACATTCATAATCTTTGCACTTGGGAGGCTGAGGCAGGAGGGTTGCCCATTTGAGGCCAGTCTGGACTTAGTTCAAGGCCAGCATCGAACAGTGAGACCCTGTATCAACAAACAAACAAAATAATTGGAGAAGATTAAAAATACTTCTTTGGTAGCAGTTAGGAACAAAGTACATTGGATGTAAGTTTAATTTAGAAAATATTTCAGACTTCGATATGCTTCTTTCAAGGAAAGAGATAACATTGTAAGTGTTATTTTAAAAAAATATAATGACTATGCATTTAGAATAATGGTTTTTAGTTCAGAGCATTCTTTTTGATAGTATGTCCAGAAATACAGGTTTTATGATGTTATGCCAGTTAAGGTAGTGTAGCCTACTTCTGAGGCTTCAAAATTGTTTGAAGGCCTTCTCTTTAAAATATTTAAATTAAGTTCTAATTACAAAGGATTGTGATATTACTTGTCAATTAGAATATTTATCAAATACAGAAGTGTCAACCTAATGTTACATAATATGTGAGAGTTCAGTGCCAAAGCATTAGAATGTGTTTGGCCCACATTCGGCAGGGGGCACTGTAAGAGCCCCTTACATTTCTTGCAGTAGTGCGTTCATGCCTTGTTTCATTCCATGCTGACCTTGCCCAGTGTAAAATAAGCGAATCTGTTTTACACTCGAGAAGCTGAGGCAACACTGTTGGAAAGAGCAGGCAGAGCAGGCACTTTGGAATTACCTTAGTTCTCATCTTGCCTTGTTTATTAATTAGTGGGTTCAGGCAAATTATTAACCTCCTTAAGTTTCTTCATCTATAAAACTAAGACAGTCTTTCTCAAAAGGTTTTTTCTTCATTTATAAGTTTAAATGATGTGTCAGCTTGTGATTTTCCAAAGAAAATTTGAACATGTAGCAGTTGCTTTATTTCTCTTTTGGTACTTTCTGTGCAGCCAATAAGTGAAATACTAGGCAGCGATCATGTGTTCATGGTCAAAGGTGATGAAAGAATTCACTAGAACTACATAGTATTACCCCATTTTCACAAGTTACGCGTGTATTTTATCTGTATTTATAAGCATGTTTTTCTGTATTTGCTAGTAATTGTCTTTAGATGATGTGCTTACAAGTAGGTTTTTAGTTTTACCTGTATATATTCCACCATAAACACACATTAATCTTCAAATAAAATGTATACAAATAAATACCTTTGTAAAAATATTTTCAAAGCAACAATTAGGAAATTTTAAAGAAATCGATACTCTTACCAACTAATAAAACTTTTTCATCTTGCACTTAAAAATTTTTTCTTCGCATGTATATGTTTTTGCATATGTCTAACATTTCATTTTTAACTAATATTTCCAAGATTGTGAATGTGGTCCCTAGTTTTTAGTCAGTGCTGCCTCATGCCTAAAATTCATTTGTATAAAATGGTTAATCTAACAGGTATTTTTCCCCCATGGTTCTGGCCTTCATTATTTTCTTGATAACTAAAAGACCTCACACAGCTCTATTAAGCTTATCATGTTTTCAAAAAAAAATGCATATAGATAAAGGCTAATTGTGATATATAGTCTTTATTGACTTAAAGGGAGAAATTAGATACTTTTAAAGGGAAATTTGATTTTTAACAAGCAGCATTAATGAGGGTGAATCTCATCAAAGTAACTTTTACAAAGAGGACATTCTTTTTCTGTTCCCTTCTGGATAAGGAAGGTTATCATTAATGAAAAGGACATCTTTTCATTATTCTCTCTCCTTACACTAGAGATTCAGTAGTAGAAAGGGTTGATACTGTTTTTCTCTCTTCTTGTCAAGGATTGCATGTTCACTGACCAAGCCCTAGTCATTACATCAGAATTGTTTCTGTGCAGCAATTTTAATGGCTGTTGTTATCTAAATGGTGATAAGACATTAGATTTGAGCCAGACATTCTAAAATACTAAAGTTGGTGCTATAGTAGCCTCTTAAAAACAATTATTCCTTGTAACCGTTTGTTAAATTAATCTACAAATATAAAATTGCATAAAGCTTTTACTGCCAGGAAGGAAGGGCAGATATATTATGCTTGGTGTCTTGGGGTGAAACCAAGATACCATTGTACCATAGACTCTATTCACCAAGTCCATATAGTACTCGAGGAAATAGGATATGCTTAAATAAGTATCATAGATGGTAGAAAACAGTGAGGTATAATCATATACATCAAGTGCTATGAGAATTGAGAGGATATAGTTTTAGGTATGGGTCCTAAATCTTGAGATGGGAAAAAAATTATAGGAAATATAAATACTGACTAGGCTTTGTAAATACTGACAGAAGGTGAGAGGAGAAGTGGTATTGAGAATAATACAGGGAGTTAAGTAGTTGATCGTGGGGTCTGGTATTCCTTGAGTAGGACAGGTCCAAACAGAGAAGTACTAAGAAGCCGGAGACCATTACGATGACAAAGCCTTTGTGTGTGTTTGGGGCGAGGGGTGTTAATGGGCTTAATACAGGGACTTTTGCATGCTAGACAGGCGCTCTCTTTACCACTGAGCCCTTTTTTATCCCCAAACCCTTTTGTTATTTTTACTTTGAAACAAGATCTTGCTAAATTGTCCAGGCTGGCATCAAAAATTGTGGTCCTGCTGGTAGTTGGTGTATGCCTGTAATCCCAGCACTTGTTGAGGCTGAAGCAGGAAGATCTCCATAAATTCAAGGCCAGCCTGAGGTACATAGTGAGACCCTGTCTTGTAAAGGAAGGAAGGAAGGAAGGGAGGGAGGGAGGGAGAGAGGCAGGCAGGGAGGGAGAGCAAGCAGGCAAGCTGGGATTACATGCGTTATGTGCCACTGTGCCCAGCTAAAAAAGACAAACAAAAAACAATAGTCTTAAAAGGAGAGATGCATGGACAGAAGGTGTGGTTTGGCGAAAACACATGAGATTTCAAAAGTGGAGCTGTTCTGAGTCATAAGGCTTAGGATATAAATATGGATGTAGGTTTTCCAAAATAAATGGAAGTGAAGGTTGATGATTAGAAAAGACAAGAGAGTAAGGACATTGATTGTCAAACTTCCGAATGTGTTATGAATCTTAAGAATTACTGGAAAATGTGTTAAAAATACAGATTTCTGGTAAATTCTGACCCTTTAGTTGTAGAATAACACCCTAGAACTCGTATTTTTGGCAAAACTGTTATTTAGTTGCTATTGGACCTGTATTGTACTTTCAGAACCACCGTTCTCACAATCAACTTCTGAAACATCTTTAAAATTACAGATATCTGAGTTGGTGATTCATCGGTCACCAAACATCTGTGTTTGTATTAATAAGGTTAAAAGAAAAATGGCCATTAAAATAGTGATAAAATCTCACCGAGGCACTGTTTTCTCAGGGGTGAGAAGAGGTGAAAAGAGACTTGTATCAAAACCATCTAGGGAATTTACTTAAAATGCATTTGCATGAGCCTCATTTTAGACACTAAAAGTATCTTGAGGATAAGGTCTAGGAGTCGACATTTTTAATAAAATCCCAGGTGTATGTTATGCCAGGTATGGGAGCTCTGATCTAAGGTCTTTAGAAGTATTACGTAGATTTTCAAGAATCCTAGATGTTTTCTAAGACAGGTGAACAAGAAAGTTTATTGGTAGTTCAAGTTGAACTTTCTCTTTTTTCTTTTTGAAGTGGTTTCTCTGTGGTCATATAATGAAAGACCACAATTGCAAAGATTTGCTCATTTTCTCCCACTCTCCCAGAAAGCCTATCTTTGAGGGCACTTGTGACTCCATATAACTAAAACATAATGAGACATTCTTGTTTAAGACTAAGTGCTAGCTGTTCTAACGTGTCAGGGTCTCAGCCTGACGTTCAACAAAACAGAAATTGGATTGGGGTACAATATAGTGAGGTTAGCTAGCCTGGCAGAGAGATACCAAGAGTTAATTTCGGTGGCACTAAATAGCTTCAGGCCGAACTCTTCAAATGGGGTGAAGAGAGACAAGACACAGGAGTGTGCTTGACAAGTTATTCCTTTCAATGACCCAGAAACTCTGAAACCACCCTCAGAAGCAAGTAACAGAATATCCTTCTTGAACTTTCCCCAAAACATTACTCTCTGTACACCCATTGTTTTGCAAACGCAAAAGAAAATAGCACATTCACTAATAGTCCAGTGTGTAGTATCCTCTCTGAAATGTCTTTCTTGCTAGATTTTCATTTGAATAGATTTGTTTGCCCTCATTTGAGATAAGGGGAAAAATAACCCGTGATTATAAGATCCCCCATCCAGTTTCATTAAAATTTTTTGTTTTTTCATAAGCTCTCATTCCCTACTAAATTAAAAGAAAAAATAAAGCATAGGTGTCCTCCCTCCGTTTTATAAATTATTCCTTGTTTCTGGTGACCCAGAACTTTTTGTCTTGTCCTCAGGAACTTGTATCAAAATATTCTCTGTATATCTGTCCCCAAAGAGTACTCTGCTCATTCCCATTGTTTTGCAAACAAGATAGATATAAAAGGACTGCTTTATTGTCAAGTGGACTAGAATCTACATGACATATCCTTGCCATTTCAAAGGATAGTTGGATTTTTTTCTTTCTAAATACCAACAGTGTAATTATTTTGGAAAGTATGCAAAACTATTTTTTTCTTTTTGAACATATTTTATATGATTATAAACATGGATTTTCTAATTTTACTTTTAAAATTTAATACAGAAACAACTTCCTTATTTCTAATTTTTATGACTATAATTTTAGTGATTTGATGACATTCTGTCATATTGATATAATATATAGTAATTTAATAGTCATTTCATAGAATGAATTAAAGGAATTTTAATTTCTAAAGTTGTAAAAATTAGAGTTAGAAAAAGTTTTTTTCTCTGAAAATTAGGCTACACAGATTAATAAATATGTCGTTTCTATAACTTGTGGGTCTTTGTCCTAATTTCTTTTTGATTGGTTGTGTCAAGTTTTAGTGTTAATCAGCAGTGTAAGTACTCTGCCAGCTTTATCACTTTTCCCCCTTTATTATTTTTTAATTGACAAAAATTGTATATATTTACCATGTACAACATGTTCTGAAGTATATAAACATTGTAGAATGGCTAAATTGTGCTAATAATATATTACCTCACATATTTATCATTTCGGAGGGATGAGAACACATAAAATCTACTCTCAGTGACTTTGAAGAATACATTGTTACTAACTGTCTTCATGATGTTGTATAATGGAGCTTTTGATCAATAATCTTTTTTAAAGCTACAAACAAATAGAAAACAAAAACTACCTAACATTAATTACCTTAATATTTATTGGCTGTTTTGAGACTAATTAGGAACAATACTAAATGCTTGCAAGCTACTTGTTTGATTTAATTTTATACAGGTGTAGTTAGGTAGATTCCATTGTTCTCATTTACATTTACAGATGAAGCACCTGAGGCCTGAGTGCTTGAGTAACTTTGCATCTTAGCTGATAGGTATGCCAAGCCAAGATTTGAGCCCAGTCTGATTTTGTAGCCTTGTTCTTAATTCTGCTTCATGTGTTAATATATGTGCTTTTTGTTTCATACAGGTTTTCCATGTTCTTATGGTTTTCATATGATTATATTAATGGTTATATTCTTTCATTCTAATAAAACACTATGCCCGCTTTTTTTTTTTTTTTTTTTTTGTGGTGCTGGGGATTGAACTCAGGCCCTTGTGCTTGCAAGGCAAGCACTCTAATCACTGAGCTAAATCCCCAGCCCATGCCCGCTTTATTGAACTATTCCATTCATAATGAATTTTGGATTCTGTAGGCTTTATTCCTAGAAGATGTTTCATTGGTTACTTTCCTGCATATATACTTTTGCTTTTGTGGAATTGTTTACTTCATATAAATTCTAAGAAGGTAATATATAGTTCCTTTTGGAGTCTTTCATATGCCTGTTTTAACAAAGTTATCCTAATGTCCCTTTGAATTTTTAAGATAACCCTTAAAAAGTATTCATGTTATTATTAAAGAGGGGGGAAATAAACATATTCTTATTTGATTAGATAACATAGTTTAATGTTTCTGAATTATATGTTAATATAATTTAATATTCCTCAGTTTTATTTGGCAGTTTTACTCTATGGTAAGTGTACCTTATACCTTAGCATTTTACAATTACTCAACCATTCAAGTTTTTTCTACTTGTGACATGTCCATATCATGAAAGATTAAACTTTTAGAACTCAAGATGTAAAAGCAGTTTAGGATAACTTCAGGATGTATACAGAGAAGCTAAAGACTGAAATTACTTGATTATATTTTGGGCCAATTAATTTTTTTCATGTGTACTTTTACTTTTCAATCCTACAATGAAGTTTATTTATTTATTTATTTATTTTTGAAGTTTATTTTTAATCACAAAATTTCTTTTTAAACTTAGATGATAGAGTGAATGTACTTCATACTGAAATAAAATACATAAAATCCAACCAAAAGGATGAGTTGTAAAGAATCTAAAATGTTTCTGTCTCTGTGCCTTCCTAAGGAAAATAAGATTTTTTAAACAAGTAACATCGATTTCCAGCGTTTCATTGTCACTTCCTTTTACAGAGATGCTGTTCAGTTAAATGTGATTGCTACACGACAGCTTATTCTCCTTGCACAACAAATGAGGAATCTGGAAGTGTTCATGCATGTCTCGACAGCATATGCCTACTGCAATCGAAAGCATATTGATGAAGTAGTCTATCCACCCCCTGTGGATCCCAAGAAGCTGATTGATTCTTTAGAGTATGTTTGTTTGAAATTTATATACATTGCTTTAATCCCAAAGTTCATCTAATTTTTTCTCGTTTTCCTCCTCCACACATTTGCACATATACACATGTGTATACATTTATCTCGTCAACAAATAATTGTGTATGTGTTATTTTTTATTACATAGATCTATGTCTGAGTGGTGAAGTCAGTGTGGAGCTTTCACATTTGGTCAGGTATAATGGTTGGAGAGAGGCCTCTGAACAGTTCATCCATTGTATTAGGGGTTCTGTTTTCCAGGTGATCAGTCCTAGCAACCAGAAAATACCTCTGGAGATTGGTGATGTTCTGTTTAATATTAAGGTTCTAACTGACTAAAGGCTACATCTTCCTGCCTTTCCCCCTCCATACAATGGAGTATGTTGGTGATGGCGAACCTTTTAGATCTTTCAGTGATAACAAACAGCTGGCTATGGCATGCATGCCATAGGTTCACCACCACTGGAGTATATCTATGGCGGGGGGACTGTTAAAGTTATAATAGTTAATATTAGGGAGTTAGAGGAGTTTTGTTCTGTTAATTCATACTCCTAGGATATTGTTTACCATCTTTCTGAGGATTAGGATTCTATCAGTAATTATTATATGAATATTTTTAAGTACACGATGGATGGGTATTGAGTGAAATATGCAGTATAACATGGCCCAATTCTCATTTGCATCAGCTTGTGCGTTCTTACCAAGTGAAATAAACAAGATCAGAGTGTGTTTTCTTGTA
>PVJO010034446.1:0-10924 GCA_004026905.1 Hystrix cristata | reverse complement strand
AGTGTTCCTCCTGTATCAGCCTCCCCAGTGCTGGGATTATAGGCATGTGCCACCATGCCTGGCCTTAATAAGATACTTTAAAACAAATCTAAATGCTGGTTATGTACATTGAAATGAGCACTTACATACTACACGCAAAAATACAGATTTGTAGATCCCAAGATGCTGCTTGTGTTGAGACTTAATCATCCATTCCCTTTGACTCAGTAATTCTAGTTTCATTCATTTGTATTAAGAAAATAATCTCAAAAGCCAAAAATGATTTATATACAAGTACATTATTACTTTTTTTTTCTTTCTTTTTTTTTTTTTTTTTTTTTTTTTTTTTTTTTTTTTTTTTTTTTTTTTTGGTGGTGCTGGGGATTGAACTCAGGGCCTTGTGCTTGCAAGGCAAGCACTCTAATCACTGAGCTAAATCCCCAGCCCTACAAGTACATTATTACTAAAAATATAAAATTACTTTTGCATTTTATTTTTTTGTTTGTTTGTTTGTTTGTTTGTTTTTGGTGCTAGGGATCGAACTCGGGGCCTTGAGCTTGCAAGACATGCATTCTAACCACTGGGCTAAGTCCCCAGCCTACTTTTGCATTTTAAATAAACTTTGTCACCGCTTAAAAAATAAATATAAAATTTCTTAGAGGTCTAACAGTAGAGATAGACAGAAATCAGTTCTTACCCATGCATTTAAGAGTGTTGATCCTTACAGCTATTATGGGAACATGGGATAATACTATGAGAAAAGAAAAACAAAATTATGTATGTTGTGAGGTGAATTATGTAGAAAAGTATATTAAATGACTAGAAATAGACAACGTGAATTTTGGTGTTTGGGTATTGAATTTTGTTTGTTTTGTTTTGTTTTTGAATTTCGCTGTTGTGGTGGTGTTTTGTTTTTTTGAGTCAGGGTCTCACTTGATAGCCCAGGCTGGCCTCATATTTGTGGTAGTCCTTCTACTTTAGCCTCCAGAGTGCTAGGATTATAGGTGTGGGCCACATCCCTGACTAGGGTGAGGAATTTTGGCATATGAAAAATATTTTTCGATCCACTTACAATTTTACTGCTTCTTTAATAAACATATTCATCAAGAAGCAACAGTCTGGGGTAAAGAACAAGGAGCATAGATTCTTTTTTTGTTTGTTTGTTTTGTGTGTGTGTGTTTTTGGGTGCTGGGGATCAAACCCAGGCCCTTTGTGCTTGCTAGGCAAACACTGTACTACTGAGCTAAATCCCCAACCTGAAAAAGATAGATTCTGACTCCAGTTGCATATGTAAAGATTTCGGCTCTACCTCTTACTGAAAGAGACATACTACCTTCTGAATTCTTTAGTTTTTTTTTTTCTCCTGTAGAATAGGGATGGTAATAATTTCATTGTTATTAGGAAAATAAACAAAAATGCAATTAACTGGCTCCTTATAAGTACTTAATAATTGGGATAAAGGCATAGTTGTCAAAAATGTTGGACATTTGTTACCTTGTAACTTGGATGTTAAGACTTATATACTGTTTTGGGTGCTGGGGATTGAACTCAGGGCCTTGTACTTCCTAGGTACTAGGCAAGTGCTCTACCACTTGAGCTAAATCCCCAACCCTGGTTTTAAATTTTTTTGGGACAGAGTCTCATGTCCCACCACACCCAGCAGTTTTTGTTTACTCTAAAAAATTAATTTTGCCAGGCATGGTAGCACATGCCCATAATCCCAGCACTGGGGAGGTTGGGGCAGGAGGATTGGACACAAGTTCAGGGACAGCCTGGACTACACAGCAAGACCCTGTCTCAAACAAAAAAAGAAAAGAAAAACTCCACAGCATTAAATTTAAATTTCTGGCTAGGTGTAGTGGCATATGCCTGTGATCTCAGTAATCGAGAGGCTGACGCAGGAGAATTGCAGTGAGCTCAAGGCCAGTCTGAACTACGTAAGGAGACTCTGTCTCAAAAGACAAAATAAAATTTCTTAAGGCTTAGGCAAAAATAACGAAAGCCAGGTGTGGTGGCGCATACCAGAATCCCAGGACTTGGGCGGCTCAGGCAGAGGAGGATCACCTTGTGTTGGAGGCCAACCTGAACTATATAGCAAGACGCTGTCTCAAAAAACAAAAACCAGAGATCACTTTTTTGTGTTATTTTGTTTTGGTTTTGTTTATTTAAAGACAGGGTCTTGCTATGTAGTTCAGGCTGGGGTTGAACTCAGATCAATTCTTCTGTCTCATTATTTTGAGGGCTGAAATTACAGACATAGGCCTCCACTCCTATGGAAATGACATTTTAAAAGTTGTGAACAAAATAGTTTCCTGAAGAAGTGACTCCTTTTCTTTTAGAGGGCCTGTTTGCATTTCAGATGGTACTGGAGAAAGTGCCTACACCTGGTCTTGTCGTCGCCTGTTCTAGTGCAGGTCATGTTGGTTTCTTTTTGTTCCCAAGTATCAGTAGAGATGTAAATCTGATGGGACTGAGAGAGCTGAAATTATGTGATTGTGTATGGGGTGTGTGCTGGATAGTGGAAATTGTTGCCCTCTCTTTTTCCTTTTCCTTCTCATGCCTACGATTGCCTTCCTTCCTTGTGTGATGTTAGTTATCCTTCAACATACACTCTATTTTCAAGGGCGATAATTTTGACCTAAATTTCCCCATGAATTGAACCCGGGGGCTCATGCACCCTAGGCAGGTAGTCTACCACTTGAATTTAAGACCCTCTGTGCCTGAGTATCACCTTTTCTTTCCTCCCTTTTTTGGATGATGTAGAGTGAACCATGGCCCTCGTGCCTCCTAAGCATACACTGTACCTCTGAGTTCTTCCCTCACCTCCCCCTACTTTGTGTTTTTTTCTTTTTCTTTTTCCCTACTTTGAAGATACGTGTTTAAAGACCTAAATATACAGAAAATTTAAAGAAAGCCAATAATTGTTCTATAAAGCAACTCGACTGTATATTTTTAGAATTGAAAATTACTGTGGCTTATGACAGTAAAGAAAATAAGTATTTAACCAAAAGAAGAGTATATACTGATGAAGGATGTATATGGGATATAGGTGAAACTTTATTCAGTGACGAGCTTATGCAGTTTGTAGAAATAGAAGTTAATTCTGTTTACAGAGGAAGAAGATATAATACATAACAAGCCAACATCAATTTGCCATGAAATAAAACAGCTAAGTAGTTTACTAAGAATCCTTTCACCAAGTCTAGATCATCACTAGCCCACTTTCCTCTCCTAGAAAAGTTATTTCTTAAAAAAAAAAAATTATCTTTAGAATATAGCTCTTCAGTCGAGCATTTTTATGTTGAAACAGGTTCTCACTAAGTTGTCCAGACTAGGCTTGAACTTTAGCTCCTCCTGCCTTAGGTGTGTGCCACCACCCTTGGATATATTATACTTTTTAAGTTTCTTTTGTTTGTTTTATTGTTTTGAGACAAGGTCTTACTATGTAGTTCAGGCTGGCCTTGAACTTTAGGCAATCCTCATGCCTCAGCCTCCAAAGTCCTGGGATTACAGGCATGTGTCACCATGCCCAGATAAAATTTCTTTATTATAAAGTTAAATAAAGGGAATTAGTAGTACATACTATTTTGGCAGTATTTCTAATTTTATAGACGACTTATACTCTTGTCAATTCGATAGGTCAGAAAAGTTTCTTCGTTCTATAGTCAATACTTTCATGGACATTCAGAAATCTGTAACTCCTTATTGTCATTTCCAGGAAATACATGAAATCTTTCCTAATTGCTGTTAGAATGTTCTTCTAACATTGAAGAGGGCATCAGGTGATGACACCTGACAATGGGAAGAAAATGTTTGGGAGTGCCATCTGCCAGAATTGTGGGCAACAGGAATGAAGGAAGAGTCAGAGAACATCTTTCCTGGTGTTCCCCCCCCATATACTTATAAGGCAAGAAAATAGCTTTTTTTGTTGCCAAACTGAATGATAAAAAGGCATGTCAACTTTTTATTTATCTCTCAGAAGTCCTTGGTCTTTATAGAATAGATTTGATAGGAAAATGAGTAAATCCTTTTCCTCCTGAATTCGATGTTTTTATAGTACAGAGTGCTCAAAGTCTTTCCCTCTTAATACAGAACATGTGAGTTGAGTTCTGTCAGCTTCAGAATGGAAGGTTTTTGTTTTACTTCATTTTGTCAGAGTTTCTTGAACTTAATGTGGTGACCTTGATCGCTGCTTTTGAATTCAGTAAGGAATATTTAAGTTAATGACAGATTTGAACAGAGGAAATTATACTATTGAGATTTGTCTTCTACATTCTAGCTTATCACTGAGGAAATGATTTAGATGAGATCTAAATCATCACTGAAAAGACTGAGAATTTAGAAGTATGTTGCATCCTCAGTTACTAAGTCTCTGGCCATCCCCATAAAGGCAAGCATTGGCCTTTATATTCTTGACTTGGACTAAATTCTTTTCAACTAAAAATGAAACACATCCATTGTATCTTGAAATGGTACCTGCCGCTAAGAAAACATGTTTGTTGGGTCTCAGGATTGTTATTTTTGCCCAAGATTAGTATTCAGTAGTAATGGTTGTCTTTGGAATTTTAAAAGCCATTTTCCCCTGAAATTGGGCTTCTGCAAATTGAATTTTACAGGCTCTGATAAGTATTCTTGATCTAGAACTTGGAAGACTTGCTTTGTTTCTTTGTTTTTTGTGGTATGGAGGATTGAATCTAGGGCTTTATATGTCCTGGGCAAGCACTCTACCTCTGCGCTGTACCCCCAGTGCAAGACATGGGTTTTCTAATTCTATTCTGTTTTCTAATTCTTGTTCCAGGGTGAGTGAACAAGTAATTTAAGATGTCTGAGCCAACTTCTTTAAAAGTTCAGGCATAGAGAGCCGGTCCTAGACTTTTCTTACGCATACATGATCATGAAACTTTGAACAAAGGGGTCCATTCTTATCCAAGAGACTGAAATGTCATTCAGCATTAACTTTCTGCTATCTGTGGTTTGTTTTTTGTTGTTGTTATTGTTGTTTTTTCCTCCTCCCCATTTGTTTTCATTTTAAATTTTTATTGTCTAAATCTGAAATTTGTTTGAGATTTTTATTTTGTTTTGTTTTTTCAGACAGGGTCTTGCTGTGTAGTCCAGGCTGTCCTTGAACTCACAGTGATCCTCTTGCCTCAGCTTCCCTAGCCTCCCTAGTACTGGGATTACAGGTGTGGGCCACCATGCCCAGTTTGTTTGAGCTTCTTAAAAATCTCTGATGATTACTGTTACTAGGCAGTACTGTATAATTAGCTCCCTTCCCCCCATACTAGGGGTCAAATGCAGACTGGGCAAGTGCTGTACCACAGAGGTACATCTCCAGCTCTAAATAGGTTTTTGGAATTTTCTCATGTGTTACCATCTCATGTTACTGTCAACCTTTGTTTTTTATCCTCCACTAACTTACACACTTTTTTTCATCCTAGTACTCTTGTCCATCTGTTCTCTGTTGTGTGATCCCAATCCAGATGATCCTTTAGTGCCTGAGATTGCTCGGATCTACAAAACAGATAGAGAAAAGTAAGTATGGCCTCTAGATGACAAGGTGTCTGTGGTGGGATAGAGTTGTTTATTTTAAATCTTTCTTAATCTGAGGACTGAGTATGAGCCAAATATTTAAAATTAAGTATTAGTATACTCCCCTGGGGACAGGAAATGAGAGTATGACTCCTACTATCTAGAAAACCTTTTTTTTTTAGTCAGGATCTTCCTATGTAGTTCACCCTGGCCTTGAACTTACTATGTAGTCCAGGCTGGCCTTGAACTCACTGTGATCTTCCTGCCTCAGCCTCCCAAGTGTTGGGATTACAGCCTGGCAAGAAAACTTTTTTTGGTTCTAGGGATCGAACTCAGGGCCTTGCACCTAGTAGGCAAGTACTCCACCACTGAGCTAAATCCCCAACCCCATCTTTGGTTTTTTTGAGACAAGGTCTCATTATTTAGTTCAGGCTGGCCTCGAATTTATGGCTTTCCTCCTGCATCAGCCTCCAAGTGCTGGGATTACAGGCATGCACCACCATGCCCAGCATTAATAAGCCTTTTCTTTCTTTTTTTATTTTTAAGAGTAGAAAAGATTTATTGAGAGAGAAATAGGATCCACTCAAGAGGAGAGTGCGGGGTTGGGGGGGGCAGGTGTTGGGAATTTAGCTCAGTGGTAGAGCACTTCCCTAGCAAGCACAAGGCCCTGAGTTTGATTCCCAGCACCAAAACCCAAAAAAGTACAGGTGCTCAAAGGAATGAGGGACACACAGTTGGGACCTGGGAAATAGGAATAGTTCCTGAAAGAAAGGAGGGGTCTCAAACGGGTTGCCTAAACATTTTTAAAAGACAATTTAAGATATTTTTTAGAAATAGATCAATCAAGCATATGCCAAGAAATGCTAAGATTTAATCACAGTCCTCTCTAAAGTGCATTTACAGGAAAGTGTTTTGCATTTTACAACTCTTACTATAATTGAGTAAAGGCTTATTAGAAATTTGAGTTAGAAATAACTGCTAGGAGCCGGGTGTGATTGTGCATGCCTGTAATCTGAGCACTTGGTAGGCTGAGGCAGGAGGATCAACACGAGTTCAAGGGCAGCCTGAACTACGAAGACCCTGTCTCAAAAAAACAAATTAAGAAGAAATAACTTCTAGGATATTTGCTTCAATATACTGGATTATTCCCCTCAAATTACTAGATGGGATAATGAATACAATCTGTTGCTTACTGACTGACTGATCACCTGTGTTAAGCAAGCTTCTCTTTGTGTGTACAGGTACAACAGAATAGCTCGGGAATGGACTCAGAAGTATGCGATGTAATTAAAGAAATTATTGGATAACCTCTACAAATAAAGATAGGGGAACTCTGAAAGAGAAAGTCCTTTTGATTTCCATTTGACTGCTTTCTATGAGCCCACGCCTCATCTTCCCCTGTGCACATGTTTACCTGATACAGCAGTGCTGCGTGTTGTACATACTTGGAACCAACAAACTAGAAATACTGTACTTCTTTTTTTTTTTTTTTTTTTTTTTAAATACTGTACTTCTGTACCAGCATTGCCTCCTAGCAGAGAAGTGTGTGTGTGACAAGCCAGTTCTTCAGGCGTAACCTAGGTGTGAGACTAAGACGCTTTCCTTATTGACTTAAATCTGGATAACACCAAGGCGTGAGGGATGCTGGGTACATGTGTGTGCTTGGATGGGGAAAAGCTCCACTGACCTGTAGGAGATGTTCTTAAGTGGAATTCGTTTAAACTCAAAACTGTTATGAAAAGCAAGGTGAAGAACATGAACCTGTTTCTGTGTTCATTTTATTCTGAAGGACCTACAATTTAGGTGAAAGTTACAACCAACCAGATTAAAGTTTACCCACATCCTATATTTTAAGGTCTAAGGTTAATTGATCAACATTTTTAAATGGATTGGAGCTATTAGTACATAAAGTGTGATGGGCTTTGTTCCCAACTCTTTTACATCTCTCTGCCCCTTCAACCTTCGTCCTTTTGGCCCCTTTCTCTCCATATTCTTTGGTTTGTATGTGGTTTCTCAGTTAATACATAGCTAATAGCTCTTATTTTTCTTATGTTTTTAACTGCTTAGGTCTATTTGGATGTAAGGGTGAAAATTCATTTGATGGAAATACTTGTGTATATTTAAAGACCCAATTGCTCCTCTGGAGCTTGTACGTTCAAGAATGATTAATCCGTGTAATAAACTGATTACTACAGTCATTACATTTAATTTTGTGTGAATAGGCTTTTTAATTTTAAGAACTTTGTCTAGCTGAAATTTAGTGGTGGATTTTCCCCCACCTCTAAAATGTTTTCATTTATACTGGTTGCATTTCAAAATCATGAAACAATTCCAGTTTACATAGTAAAAAAAAAAAATCTGGAGAGTAATTTTATTGAACCAATAGAGACATAAGCTTGAAAGCATTTTCATAAAACCTGTATGTGCAGCATTCTGGGAACATGACTGTTAAACTAAGAAATTTGCTTTATTAATGAAGCTAAGCTGCATTTCACCAAAATCTTGTGACATTCCTTTGGTGCATAAGACGTAAAAACACAAAAGCTTTGCTGTTTGGTAAGTTTAAGCCTTTGTGATTGTAATTATAGAAGAGCAACTTTGACCAGACCTGGGAAACATGAGCACAATCTTGTATTGGAGTCTACATTATTACTTTGCACTAATATTCGCAAGGATATTCATCCACTTTGAAATTGTATTATATGTGGCTTTTTGAAGTCTTCCCTTGACACTAGTGAAATGTAGTTTGAAACTTGAAAACAGCTGTGTTTGCCAGAAACATTCATGTGAACTAGGGAAGTTACCTTTTCCCCCTTTTCCTAATCGTAAACCAGGCCAGCCTGAAGTCGGTGTCTCATGCTTTCTAGCTATCAGGTTCTTTCAAATGCGTCTTTACACTCTTGCACAAAAACTAAGGAATAAATGTCCATTGCTTTTGGATTTCAACTTGTTCACCTTGTCTCATCTCTCAGTGCCACTGCTCCTCCATCTCACAACTTAGATACAACCCAAACGCTTCTTACAATTGTGCATTCTTTAGCTGCTAGCTGCTTGTAAGCATTTTGAGAATGCTTATTAGCATCCTTGACCTTGCAGAAAAGGTTTGACTGTTAACAGTTGTGGGAAGTAACCAGGCGCAGTGGCACATGTCCAGCACTTGGGAGGCTGAGGCAGGAGGAGCGCCTCAAACTCCCCAGTGCTGGGACTATAGGTACACATCACTGTGCCTGGCTGCTTGAGCTCGGTCTCCCAAATAGCTGGGATAGGGGCTGGGGATTTGGCTCACTGGTTAGAGCGCTTGCCTTGCAAGCACAAGGCCCTGAGTTTGATCCCCAGCACCAAAAAAAAAAAAAAAAAGAATTCCAAATAGCTGGGGTTGTGGACATGAGCTACCAGCTTTGAAAGTTCACCCACACACACACACTTGGTCCTAGAGGCTGAACCCAGAGCCTTGTGCATGGTAGGTAAACATTCTACCACTGAGCCACACCCCCAGCCCATTATTTGTTTGCTTTTTAGAGACAAGCCAATTTATTACTACTTACTAGGTCATAATGTGGATATTCTCACATGTGCTATTTTAAAATTTTGAGCTAGGATCTTGCTGAGTTGCCCAGGCTAGACTCAAACTTGGGTTCCTCCTGCCTCAGCCTCCCAGAATACTGGGATTACAGGCATGTGTCACCATGCCTGGCTCACACGTGTGCTCTTAAATATTTTTATTGTTGGTGTGTTTTGTTTTTTCCTACATAAAGTTGTCATCCTTGTGTGCAGGTGCCCGGTGAAAGGTGTGTATAGTCACAAATAATATTAGGTCCTTGAATGCAGCTTGGCCTTGCCCATTAGAGTACGAAGCATGTTTAGTCCAGTTGTGTGCATGTGCCTTGTCCAGGATGAAGAGTTGGAGAGACCACTTTTCCCACACCAAGGATCACATTGCTCTTTATGGAGTTCAGGTTTTGTCATATGTATAAGCTACTGTATAGCAGCCTTGATTACCTTGGTAAGACAGTGGTTATAAAGGAAAGTCAAAGTATATGGATTTCATTTTATTTGCTTAATTAGTATTTTGTCAGGGTATAACTGGAGCCATCTCTTTTGGTAAAACCAATTCATTTCAGATATTTGCACTTTCTGTTATTGGCCATTAGTCAAGGGAAGCATTGTCCTGCCAGTTTCTACTTTCTAGAACGAAGAATTGCAAGGGCTGAAGAGGCAAGGAGGACCAGGAAGGTCTAGAGAGAAGGAAAATGCATGATCAGAGAGGGACTCTCTCTGCCTTGACTTAGCAATAGAAACATTCCTTTTCCATTTCCAACTGCTGCAATATTCCACTTTCTGAAGCATTCCTCTTTGCCTCAGCAAGTTTATTTTGAGCCTTAGGACACTTGTCAAAAGAAACGCTTTTTTCTAAATTACAGTTAGAATTTGCCTATTAACTGTCCCTTGTCTGCAAATAAGGTGAAATTCTGGTTTTTGTCATATATTGTGCTGTATATCACCCCTTAACACGCAGTGATAAAGTTTTTTGGTTTGGTTTGGTTTTTTGAGACAGGGTCTTGCTATGTAGTTCAGGCTGGCCTTTTAACTCCCTATGTAGCCCAGGCTGGCTTCAAACTCTGCCTTGGCCTCCCAAGTGCTGGGATTATAGGCATGTATTACTATGCCAGGCTACAGTGGTAAAGTTTTAACAGGAGAACTTCTTTCTGTTCCTGAGTCTTCTGAATTACAAACGCATCTTTCAAATCAGGAATAAATATCTGTTCCCTCTATAGAAAATTGTCATTAGGGTTAAGGACCCATCTCCTTTTAATTCCTCCTTTTCCCCTTATGAAACACTTTATTTCATGATAGGTTGTTTAAGTAGGTGTGATATTACACAGGGGAAAGCAGATTTTTATGCAAAATTAACTGAAGGTAGCAAACTTTTGGACTATATACATCCATCCAAGAAGAGAAAACAGACTTCCTTTGAGGCACTCTTGGGGCCTGATGTCTATTCAGTTTTCCTTTGCATTGTGCAGGTATGTAGATGAAAACTAGCTTTCTCTAAATTCTCTTTACCCAGGGTTGGGGATTTACCTCAGTGGTAGAGCACTTGCCTAGGAGGCGAAAGGCCCTGAGTTCCATCCCCAGCAAAAACCCCCCCAAAAAACCAGCAAAAACCAAAAAAAGAAACAGGAAAAATGACCACGGAATCACTTTGTCAGAGTTAATATTCATGAAACAGATACGTTATTGTTTGCCAAATTTTGCCTTAGTATAGGTGGGAAAGCTCAAATTTGGACTAACAGCCTTTGCCTATGTGATGGATTATGTAACAAAATCACCTTTGCTCTTAGTGACTGCTCCTAGGCTGGTTGAGGCAAAAAGTCAAACTTTTTTTTTTTTTTTTTTTTTTTTTTTTTTTTTTTGT
>PVJO010034445.1:0-10927 GCA_004026905.1 Hystrix cristata | reverse complement strand
TTTTTTTTTTTTTTTTTTTTTTTTTTTTTTTTTTTTTTTTTTTTTTTTTTTTTTTTTTTTTTTTTTTTTTTTTTTTTTTTTTTTTTTTTTTTTTTTTTTTTTTTTTTTTTTTTTTTTTTTTGTGGTGCCGGGGATCGAACTCAGGGCCTTGTGCTTGCAAGGCAAGCACTCTAATCACTGAGCTAAATCCCCAGCCCCTGATGGGCGTATTCTTGAACAAAAAATTATCTTGAAACTTCTCCTTTCAATTATATTGAATTATTTTAATTATGTTCAATAAAGAAAAGGGTTTTCTGAAGTTTCTAATTAATGATCAAAATTGAGATCACTTGGATGTGAGCATGGAAAACAAACCATATCCCATATACTAAGGAAAATGTGACGACTAAAAACAATTTATTCAAAGAAAAAGAAGACACAGGCCAAACTGAGGCAAAGCACTGCAAGGGGTATGATTATAATTTGGGCATTCTGGAGTACCCAAGATTGGGTGAGGACAGCAACAGAGAAGAGACAAAACTGGGGCACGGGGAGACAGACAGATGGACAGACAGACAGAGACAGAGACTGCCAGTGAAGCAACAGCCAGAATGGCCAGTGTCCTGAAAATAGATGGCCCTTTGCCCAGGATAGATGGGAAGTAAGCATCTAGAAATTAAAACTCTACAAAAGAGGGAAAAAGAAAGGAGAGTGAAAACATATTTGATTGGTTGAGTTTAAAATCTGATTGAGTTTAAAAGCTTATTACTAGATGTAATTTTTAACTTGAAGTTAAAAATTGAAAACTCTCAGCTGCTAATTGAAACAGAAATATCCAGACAGCTTTGGCCAAGAGTGTGCATGCCGTTGTGATGACACACCTTAAATTGTTTTCATATACTTCTAAGTATAATTAAGAGTTCGGTTCTTCATAAATTTTTGTGAAAAATAGCAGTTGATATTTACTTCAAAATAACAATAGTTTATTTTTCAGATTGAATAATCCATCCTGCACTAGTCTCATAAGAAATCATTAACAGTTTTGTCCATATTTTATCATTATTCATATGTGCAAAGTTATAATGTTGCAATACTATTAATATCTTGTATTTTTATTTTGACTACCCTGGGAAACAATTCCTGAACTTCCATTCATAAAAAAAAAAAACTACTCTTTCCTTTCTTTTATATTTGGTTTGTTTAGTTTATTAGAAGTTCAGATATACACTCATACTGATTCACTTGCACACTTTGTGTGTTGCTAGTTGATTAACAAGCACCGACCTGTTTCTATCGTTTGTCTGCTGTATATAACTTCCTTGTCTCAGTTTTCAGAAAAAAATAATTGGAAGGCTCTAAAGCACTAATATGGAAGCCAAAATACTGTAAAATGGAAATTGTTGCTTTATCAACATATTTTACTATTATTTTTATGCATTTTCAAGATATTATGTTTGAAATATTATCTTTGCTTATTGAAGCCAAATAATTATTCGTGAAATAAAAATATTTGGATACATAAGTTGATAGGCTCCCTTGTACCATCGAATTTTATCTTCGGGATTGACAAGAAAGTTTGATGTACCATTCATGGAATTTGAATAATCGATTATTGAAAATATGTGCAAGTTTACATTTTACTATTTTACAGAATTCCAAAGGACTTTGTAAGCTTTTTTTTAAGGAGCATGGCCTTGCTATGTACTTTAGGCTGACCTTGAACTCACTGTGTAGGCCAGACTGGCCTCAATCTCCCTACGAATTCCTGAGTGCAAGATGATAGTCATTTGCCACTATAACTGGCTAAGAACTACTTTAAAGATAAATATAGTTTTAACTCTCCCTTAGTACTAAAACAAACAAACATGAAATATCTTTTACCATATGTTCAAGTTTAGAGTACTCTCAGAATGGAAAATTGAGTTCTTAAATATTAGCCAGTTCAAATAGCAAAAGACAGGTTTTAAGAAATCCCACAGCAAAATTCAAAGGTACTCCTGTAATGAGAATCCTTAAAAATTTTAACTTTTGTTTTATTCTGAATTTTATATCCACACATTTTTTCCTGATTCCGTTGTCTGTAAGATGGTAAGAGCTATGATTTCATAGGTGCTCAAAGAGTTTATGATAAAATTGCCATCAGAATCAAAAATAAAATGTAAAACATTCTGCAAAATTTCAGTAACATTTCTGTCAAAATATGAACTGAGAATTTGGTCATTATCACTAATTATTCAATAGGGTAAGAGTTTTTCTTGATCCTATTCCCCAAAACCCTCCATAGCCAAATGAAGCACCTATTAATAGAGAAATTGATTTAAATTCCACAAAGATAAATGCAAAAACACTAGTTTTCATTTATACGTACAGTTCTTAGAAACTTACAATAGGATGAGCATGAGAAACTGAAGAAATAACAAGAGTAACAAGACGGGCTGAAGGCAGAAGTCAAGTTGCATTAATGCTCATTTACTGACTGTTCTGTGCACTTCTGTGTCTGTAGAATAAATTTAGTTCTAACAAAATTAGAACAAGGGAGTGATGATCTTTATGTCAGCTACCACCAGCCGGAAGTACTTTGGAGAATAAGGACTGTCCTTATTTACTGCTGAGAAAAGAAAGTAAATGTGACTGAAGGGTTTTATAAACCATTCTGACTGTGGTCTCATACCTTATTATTTGCGAAGTTATACGAAGTCATTTATTTCTTATTCTTACTATTTGATTTGAATTTTACCTATTGTGCAGCTTGTAGAAACTCAATAACTGCCAACATCGTTCTGAAGGAAGACAGCTTATTTAAGGTGCAAATTAAAAGAGTTTTTTGAGTTTTAGAGGTGAACTGCAAGCTGTCATTAATCTTCCAAAGGAGTACAGTTTAGTAAAAAGCCCTACTGAAATTTTTCACACGGTGATTCACTTTTTCCCATTAAAACAGAAGGCATTCTAAACGCTTGATCATAAACATTCCATGGCCCCTTTGATCAGTTTGGGAAAAGAGAAAGAAATTAAAATGATTATTCACTCCTGGGATATTTGCTTCTGGTATTTGATCTACAGTTATAAGTGAATCTAGAATATGACATATTGAGTATCACAAAACATAAAAGCTAAAAAGAGTAATAATATTTCTTCTCTTTCTAGTAAAGTCTCTAATTCTTTTATTCTGTAAATTTTAATTAAGTATCTATTATGGACTAGATAGTATTTGTAATTTTCATAGGAAAATCTACTTATTCCAGTTCCTTTCAGAAAACAAACCTGAGACAAAATCATGAAAGCAAGCAGTTTATGTTAGATTAAGGTAAACCCAATGTAAAATCGCATTATCATTGAGTTGTCGTTTTGTAAAGCTCAGGTTTGATTATGCTGGGGGTGTTTTGAGGTTCTGTGTTCAAGGAGACTTAGAAGATTCATAGAAAAGTGTTGAATGGTTATTACCAGTGGCCAATCAGACATGAATAGCAGCAAACAAACAAACAAACAAACAAACGGATGGTAGAGAGATGTTTATAAAAGGCAACAAAAGTTCAGGAGGACTAAATCCAAGATATCTATCGCACAACATGGCAACTATAATTAATAATGATATACTGTATTCTTGAATGTTACAGGGAGTAGATTTTAAATTTTCTCACCACAAAAAAAAATTGTGAGGAGAATCATATATTTCCTTAGCTCTGGTGAGCCATTACAAAATACATACTTTTTTAAAAAAATTTTTATTTTAATGGTACATTTTAGATATACATAGTGATAACACTCATCATAGTGGATTTCTATCTGTACATGACATGATCTGTTGCTTCTTTTTTTCCCATTCCCCTCCCCTCATCTCCTCCTCCCTCCCTATCTACAAAAGCTTTGTATCCATTTTTTTCCTTCCATTTCTTATATCTCTTGTCCTCTGTTCCGTTCCCCCTCCCTTGTTCCCTTTCCCATTTGGATATTTTCTTCCCTTTCATACATTTTAGTCTTTATATAATACATTTTAGTCTTTATTTACACTTTTAGTTTCTCACACCAGAGAAACAATGCGGTATTTAAACATGTGTGTCCGATTTATTTAAAACTTAAATATACATAATTTCAAATTCTGAAATTAAAATAGTGTATTCATTGCAGAACAGTAATAAAAAACAGAATTTTCCTTCACTGGATGTGGGAGCTTTTATTCATCATCAACATCCCTTTTTGGGTTAAAATGGCCCCATCTGTGTTAATTCTCTCTAAATCCTGGGTTTGTCTGTGAGTCAGAATATCCAAATAGTTTCACCATCACTGTCATTGAAGCCCAAGTCAGGAAGAAATATTTAGCCAGTA
Organism: Hystrix cristata; assembly: GCA_004026905.1. Lineage (NCBI taxonomy): Eukaryota > Metazoa > Chordata > Mammalia > Rodentia > Hystricidae > Hystrix > Hystrix cristata. The sequence goes on along the minus strand of PVJO010034445.1, from coordinate 6,625 downwards.
CTGAGGAAATGGCAACAGCAAAAGGACAATGATGAGGTTGTTGCTGATGCACACATTTTATAAAAATGGAAGAATGGTATAGTCATATTAATAAATGTGTATATTGACTCTTTAGGTTTACTGAGTACATAGTGACACAATGATGTATAGAGCAGGATACAGTCTCTACATTCATGGAGAATGGAAGACAATGAGAGAGTGCCCTAGATTGGGAGAGAAGGATAGAAAAAAGAAAACTGTAGCTTATTAGATAATAATAAAGCAAAGTACCACAGGGATCCATCCTGTTTTCTGGGGGTGAGTCATTCGTGACATAATGAACACATTTAAAACATGTAGTGTAAGAAGTCTTCTTCATTTTCAACTAACGAAGACAAAGGAGAGAGAAATATGTTAGGATGTTATACAAGACACTTGACTTTTGCCCTGAATGAAATGAGAAGTCACTGAAGAGTTTGAAGTCATGATATTTGCATTCTGGCTCATGTTACAGAAAGACGTCCTTGTCTATGGTATTAAAAATACAGTGCAGGAAGGTACTAGACATTCAGGAGCTTTGGAAGGATTTTAGAAGAAGAATGTGGTGTCAAAATTGATGCATACTATAGTCATAACTATGAGGATTTGTTGGTAGATGGGAGAAATTTAGAAGGATTCATGAATAGTACCAAGGACTTTTTTGTGCAAATAAAAATAGAGTCTGGGAAGAGTAATTGAAAAGGGAGTATTGCTTTGGGCAAGATGATTTTGACAGACGTACTAGTTGGCCAAGTACAAATGCTTATTTGGCATTTGAATGTATGTTCTTGAGACTGTAGGTGAACAGCAATGACTTGTCTGCAGACAAAATATTGAGTAATTTCTACTGATAGTTAAAGCAGAAGACTGGAGGAAGTTAATAAAGAGGAGAAGAAAAGGTCCAAGAATCGAGAGTCTTAGTACAATGATAGTATTTGGAGATTAGAAAAAGAAAGAAGATTTACGAAAGGGATTGTGAGGTGGGAAGAAAAATCAAGAGGAAGTCATGTTCTAAACTTAATTCATACAGTGTTTACAAAGTGTGAGAGAGTGATGTATCTTCTTCTATAATGGTGTTTATAGGTCAAGTAGGGTAATAAATTTTGAATATTACAGTTAGCAGTCATGAAATTTGTACTGACTATGAGGATCACTATTTTTGTGGAGTGACAGTCTTGAAAGTAAGGTCAAAGAGGAAGGTCTGCTTAGAGTATGAGCAGTGAAAGTCTGAAATGAGAGGCAAAATTGACTGAAAATGGGAGAAAACTGAGACAGTAGCTAGAAGGAATATGTGCGGGCAAGAAAATATTTTTTTTAAGTGGGAGAAATAAATTTATATTTGTATACTAATGGGGAATTCCCACTGAAAGGGAAACTATCAATCTTGAAGGGAAAATACTGAGAACACCTTAAGTGGTATTTTAGTTTTCTAGAGATGCATAACTAATATCTCCAACTGGGTGCTTTAAACAACAGATATTATTTTCTCAGAGTTCTAAATATTCAAGGTTAAAATGTTTGTTGGTTTGATTTTTCTGCGTCTCTCTCCTTGACAGGCAGCTGGCTGCTTCTCGCACTATCCTCTCATGGTCATCTCTCAGTCTCAGAGTACTGTATAAGTTAGAGATGACTCTTTGCTTGTCCTACACTCTTACTCTATGGACAGCCACCATATTAGGTTACATTCTACCCTAAAGAACACATGATAATTACTTCTCTCAGATGATAACTTAATCACTTCTCTACAGATTTTATCTGCAAATATGTCATATTGTTTGGTACTGAGGGTTAGGGCTTCAACCTATGAATTTTGGGAGGGTACAGTGGAGCCCATAATGAGTGGTGCTTCTGGTGAGAAAAGATTCAATTTAATACACAGATGCAGGGATATCCTTATAGTTACAGAGACAAATCAAAAGCAGCAAAAGAAAAATTGCAGCTGCTGGTGAGAATGTAGAGAGGGTGGGAGAGAGTGTAGAAATTTCTGGATCATGTATATTTTTTCAGTAAAACTAGATGCAGCAACAAATAATCCTGATAAGAGTAAAATGAGGATGATGTAGAAAGTTTGAAGAACAAGGTTGTCTTAATTACTTTTCTCATTGCTGAGACAAAATACTGAACACCACAAGTTAAAAGAGGAAAGTTTTGTTTCATCTCACAGTTTGTAGAGGTTTCAGTCTATAGTTAGCTGGCCCCAAGGCAGGATGGCATGGCAGAAGGGCATTGCAGAGGAGAAAAGGTTCATGGCAAGCAGAAGGCAGCAAAGCAGTGAAATAGCAAAGCAGCTACTTTCTGTCTCTTTATATTGTAAAAATGCTACCCACCTTTTGGGTGGTGACACTCACACCCAGAGTGGGACACCCTTAATGTTAACATCACACTTTTAACCTCATTATCACATCATTAATCCCTCTGCACACATCCTAATCCACCCACCCTGAGACTCCCCATCTATGAACAGATGAGGCTTCAGGGGCACATCTAGATACAAGCCATAACAAAGATCAAATTATAGTTATTTGGTAGAATGGTTGAATAAAAGGAATTAAGAAACGCAGTATAATTTCTGCATCTCCTTTTGGATATAGTGGTGATGAACTTGAAGAAAGAGCAATCATAATGCTTTATTTAGAATTTGTTCACCTTCAAAAGAACAGACATGTGGTTGATTTTGAATTATTTTACCAGGGTTTGTACTTCACCAGGTGAGTATAATAAACAGAGAAAAGGTGAGACAGTTCAGTCATTTTAATAAATAATGAACTATGAAATCCAAGCTTGTGTAAAAGGGAAGTGAAGAGTGAAACCAGAGAGGGAGTATGAAAAGGCAGAGGAATTCAGAGAATGTGAAATCATAAATGGTTGGAAGAAATGTGAGAGGTGGATGACTAGAGGAAGTAAGAGAAAAGAACAGAAATAATTGCTATACTTTAACTTCAAATCAGGAGAGGTTGTTGATGTTAATACAAATATCTCATATTAAAAATGTGTTGAGAGAAAAGAAAAGAAGTAAAGTAACAATTTGTTTGAAGTACTAGTAGAAGTAAAAAGCAAGGAAGATATCTTTCTCACAGGAGACTTGGGAAGGACAGAGTCAGGTGACAACCATGAAGACAGGATAGATCTCCTGCTGGGACTATGCAACTGAGGGAAGGTTAGTATTTTCTACTGGCTATTTTACATGAATATCAGCAGCTGTGAAACTGACCTATCCAAGCACGATCAGGACATTTATGATGGATTCACGTTCACATTTTTGAACGTCATAGAAAATTTTCAGCCACGTCTATCAATACCTGATGTACTTGTCGGTTCATTTGTTTACTTATGAATAAACACTTGTAAACAAATGTTTTGTTCCAGGTATTCCTTTAAACATATTAAAAATAATGCTTAGTTTTTAAAACATTTGAGAAGATAAATATGTTTAATCCAGTTTAAACAGTACATGATGTCTACATGTATCGAATATTATATGATACTCCATTAGTGTGTACACATTTATGTTTTTGTTTGTTTGTTTATTTGTTTGGTTTTTTTGGTCCTGGGGATCAAACTCAGGGCCTTGTGCTTGCAAGGCAAGCACTCTACCACTGAGCTAAATCCTGGCCCTGTTTTTTTTTTTTTTTACATTTATGTTTTATGCAGTATTTAAAAATAAATTTTGAAAGATTAGAAACTTAACCAGTTTAAATTTATTCGACTTGAGAGTTTGGGTGTAGCTCAGTGGTACGGATCTTTCTTAGCTTGTGTAAAGCCCTGGGTTCATCACCAGACCACAAAAAAAAAAAGTTAAATTAAAAATGCAATTGATTCACATCAATAGTTTCAAGTCATGCATCCTAAATTATCAGAATGCCTAAAAGAATGGCATTTAAACCAAAGAAGTCATTTATTGATTATGGAAATAGTTCAGACAGTTCTTGACATACTGCACACAAAACCGTAAGAATAGACCCGTAAGTCTAAGAAATTCACTTTCTTGAAGTCCTTCTAAGTAGAGGTGTGGCATGGAAAGGCCAAGAAAGTTGTAGAAGCTCCAAGGAGGAAAAAGTGCACCCTCAAGGTATTCACAAAGGGTCCAAGACTTTTGAGGGTGACTTTTGACCTCTTGAGAAAAGTGGAGTAGACCCTCAGGCTGGTAGCAACACAACCCAGGCAAAACAACTCGAGGTTGACCTGATGATGAGAACCAAACCAGCCTGAGGGCAAGGTGTCTCCTGGGGCGGGGGCTGTAGGAAGGTTCTAATGAAGATAGTTCAGTGGTTATTTGCTGTACCAAAACACAGACAGCTGGGCAGAAACTGAGAGAACCTGGTGCTATGCTAGACCGGAGGACACTGAGCGGCACTGATAAAGAGAAATAAGTAAGTTCATCGGGCACCACAGTCCTCCTCGCTCTCTCTTACCTAGCAGTGCAGATGTCTTTTAAGGTCTTTCTTTTTACAAAATGGTACAGACATTTCCATAACATTTACCTCCCATATGTAATGCCCATTCTAGTTAATCTCTACTCAGCCTTCAGCCTTACAGTCAGCTGCTAGCTACCCAAAAAAGCCTTCCCAACTTCCCAAACCAGGTCAGCTCCTCTTCTCAGGTCCTCTGAAAACACCACACACATCTCATTCTAGCAGGACACTCGAGTGTGAGTTGCATTTATATACAGATTCGTTTGAATCATGAATGTGTCCACTATTAGACTCTCATTTTCCAGATGTCAGGGACTCGGGTCACTCTGCTCGTCTTTATATTCCAAGCAGGGTGTCAGTGGCATGGTGCTGCTCAGAATCATTGACTGAATTAGTGAAAGTCTGAATTTAGGGAATGGAAATGGGGGCCTAGCAGTAGATAAGAATTTGAAATAAGTGAGTCGATAGCTAAATGAACTTTGCCTGGTGGCATTTTAAGACTAACTCATATTTAAAAGTAATTCTTCTTCAAAGTAATTAACACATTTCATATTTATAAACATTTAATAGCATGAGGAAGAACATATGTGTTTGGGTTTTAGATGCTAAAAAAAAAAAAACTGTCACATAATTTTCTACCTGAAGTAAAGAAATTGTGGCAATGTCATATTCCCCCTCTCATATTTCTTCACTTCTACCTCTTCTTCTAACCGTACTGAATACTTCCTATACCCCTCATTCATATTTCAAGGCATAACTAAAACCATCTCCTTGATGTGTATTATAACATTCAGTCAATATTGATTAATAGATTGCTATACTCAAACCCCTAGGTGTGGTTAATGTGTGTTTAATTATCTTTTATCCATGATTTCACAGGTGTAATATTCACAACAGTAACAGATTTTATACAACTACCAGCAGGAAGTTAACTGAATGATTAATTAACAATGCATGAAGTCATTTTCCCACTTGCAACAAATATTTTTCCCACTAGCGGAATATCTGGATTTCAAATATGATAGCTTAATTGTGTACCGTACCTGCATTGTTTTGATGACATAAACTCATTCCCAAAAGGATCACTTATATCAGTATTTTTATTTTGCTTATTTTTCCTCTGCAGTACAATGTCTGCCTTCAGAATTTTTTGCAACAATGAAAACCTGAAGTCCCAAGTCCAATTTTAATGGCTGGGAGCCATATCTTGAACTGAACGGTACAAAAAAAATAAAAAAAAATCCAGTTTTATTAATATAACCAAACTAAATCAAAGAATTGTTATCAGTGTCTCTATCTCTTTGAATCCACTTCTTATAAACTTTAATAGACTATATGAGCTTAATCTCATGTCATATTTCAGCCAGCGCCCCCTCTGTTGCTTTCTCACGTGTGAGACCATTCTTCTCTGCCAGGTTCCTAAGAGGTGGCACTGAGCAATACATGTCTCCCTTCTTCATTAGTTAGGAAGCCTGGATATTTTATTAAAATAATAAATAACTAGGTTTTTTTAAAAGACACAACAAATCAATAACAGCGCATTTTTGTTATTATTATTTCTTTCATCTCTACCTTAGATTGAAACTTGATATAAAGTTCCAAATTTATAGCTATAAGTTACTTTGTTATATTTATTCTTGTTATCTCCAACAGGAATATTTTAATATAATGAAACCTACCTAATTAAATGTATAAAAAACTGGAAAATAGTCTATGCCAGAATATTTTAGAAGTTCAAATAATTCAAGTGTTATATTAAAGAACCACAAAGATGAAATAGATAGAAAATAAACATAGACAGGGTTCTTAGGAATGTGTGCGTGTACACTTATGTTTTAGGCATCTTTATGCAATGGATTAGGAAAATTTGTGTAACCCATCATAGAAAAATTAGGACATCAGATTCTTTCAGTTTTATGTAGGAAAATGAAGAAAAGCTTTTGTGAGAAAAATATCTATCTTAACAGTTGTTCAATTATGACAGACCCTTTCATTCTTGTTTCTCCTTTCTGAAAACTGAGAAAGATAGAACCTGCCATTCTATATTGGAAAATTATTGGAAATCTAGTAAAAATCATATTAGTAACATTTTATAAATATTACAGACATTTGGAAGAATGTGCTAAATACTATGCAGGTGTGATGTGTAAGTAGAAATACGGTAACAAGTACTACTACTACTACTACTACTACTA
>PVJO010034444.1:0-10925 GCA_004026905.1 Hystrix cristata | reverse complement strand
ACACAACAACCAAGACAGTAGATGTATCACAGCAGCAGTCAATAATGATGATTAAAAAATATCAAATTCTTCCAATGGAAGTAGTCAATTAGAATAAAGAATTCCATGAGTTTTTTTCAATATGTTTTCAAAATCATGTCTAAGAAAAGTATCAATAAAGATACTTATTCTATTATATGTAAAATTAAACTAGAAAAAAGGGAAAAAAGTCTGAAAACATCATGTTTAAACTTATAGCTGGCTACTCTGGCTCTTTTTTTTTTTAATTTTTTATTATTTTTTTACCAAGAACATGTATTGGTACATTGCATACATAATAGAACTCTATTTTTAGATGCTAGTACTCTAGGAAGCTAGATGGCCAAGAAGAATTTCAGTTTGATTAAGTTTTAGATCTATTTCTTTTCACTGTAAGCCTTGGCTTCCTTTTTTAAAGAGTAGTTACTTTAGAATGTTTGTCATTATGTTTTCACTGACCTTGTGAAATGTTTGTAAAAAATTCTCTCAGGTTCTTGACACTTTTACAATCCAGGGTCTATCTTTCTTAAGGATCCAGTAATCACCTCTTTCGAATGTAGACAGTAGAAGAGAACTCCGCCGCTGCCCACTGTCAGTGGTGGAAGGGGACAAGCCTAACTTTTGCTTAGGGTGACTTGCTCCTAATTGTAAAGCTACCTTCTGTCACAAAGATAAAGGAAAGTTTACTTATTCTGTGGGTAATGCCAATTAGCAAGCACAGATGGCTTAACCACAGAGAAAAACATTTGCAAACTCGGGACTATCTCCATGCATTAGCCACTTCCACTGTCGAATCCCCACCTTAACACACCCCGGTACTTTTCCGCCAGCACGCCCAAGGTTTAAACACCCTTCTGCCTTTTGTTTCAGTAGATTGTAATCCAGTCTCCTTTCTTTTTTTTTTTTTCAGTAGTTTGAAGAAAGTCTTCCTTGCTTAACTTTACTTGGTGCAAGTTTTGGTTTGATGACAATAAAAACAGAAGTTTCCATGATCATCAAACTCTGTTTTCTATGTATCGGGGGATTTTCTTCCCCAACCACATTGTTCATCTTGAAAACCTGGCTAAAACATTAAGAAAGGTTAACTCACAACTCCAAAGAAAATATTCCCTTACCTCCCTCCATCTCCTACAAGTTTTCCTTTAAATCCTTGATAAATGAGGACAATTCCAACTTTCTATGTTTTAAGGACAACACTGTGGGTTTTGAATTACAAGACTCACATACCCATTTCTGCGCATGCCTGTTTTGTGAGTTTAGCAGAGCCTGGTACTCAGAGGCTTGTCATGACCATGCTAGCAACATCTTCTTAGGATATGTTCATTACAATACAATATACATTGAAAATACCTGCAATATAGAGCCATGTTTTGTTTGATGTCAATTTTTAGTTCATTGATTATATGACTAGTTAATTTCAGAGATATGCTGGTCCCAAGTAGTGTTCTGCCTTCTGCGTTCAAAATTCCCAGTTCCATTTTAGAGCTACCTTTTCTCTACACACCGGGGCTGTCAGTCTTCTGGTCCTGCCAATCTCAAATAATGGATGGCTATGTGACATGCACAAAAATACAAGGAGATTACTTCAGAATATGAATCTCTATCATCAAGAAATTCTTATTTTGAAAAATGAAACTTTAAACGAACTAATCAGTATGCTCAGTGATAGAGGTTATCTTAGTCACTTTTCTGGTCCCTGAGACACAGTATTCAATACCTACAATTTAAAGGAGGAAAGGTTTATTTTAGCTCACAGTTTGTTGGGGTTTCAGGCCATAGTTGGTTGGCTCCAAGGCAGGGCAGCATGGCAGAGGGCATTGCAGAGGTGAAACAGTTCATAGCAGGGCAGGCAGGATGCAGTGAAACAGGAAGCATGGAGCCTCCCTTTCCTTTTATTCCGTGTACGCTACAAGCCTGTTGGCTGGTGCCACCCACACCCAGGATGGACCTTCCCATTAACCATGCCCAGAACTATGCTAAACCAATCAGGAGACTAATTCAGTTATCACACACCCTTAATCCCTATTCACACCCCCTAGATCCAACCACCTCTGAAAAGCCCCACCTAGGAGCACAGGAGGTTTTGAGGGGACATCTAGACACAAGCCATAACAGACACGTTGTTCCTATTGACCCGATCTCCGTGTCTACTTTCAAGCTAGTAGCAAGAGCTGAGAGACTTCTGGTGGTCCATGGACATGCTTTGAGTATTACTGATCATTTTCCAGTTCAAATAAAGGTGGGTGCAAAATCAGAATATTCCGAAATATTTCAGTAGTACTTCCAAACAATAATATGGAAAGTGGTTTAGAGATGGTAAAAGCTATTGTTCAGATCAAGCTCGACCCCCAAAATTCGTCACGCAGCCAAAGGCAGAGCTATTGGCAGGTGATTGGATCATGGGAATGTTTACTCAGATGTGGTGTCAACAAAGGCAGGTCGCTGAGGGCCCTCCTCAGTTTCTTCCGTCTCTGCTTCCTGGCTTCCATGATGCGAGCAGCTTTCCACTGTGGCAGGCCCTTCCATTGTGCCTTTTCCACACTGAATGCAGTCAAGTATGGACTGAAACTTCAGAATCTATGAGCAAAAATACATTTCTCCGCTTTTTTTGTTATGGATGTCAGGTATTTTGATTCAGCTACAAGAAAGTAAGTAAGACAGCTTCTTTCTCTTTTAGAGTCTATACAAATCAAAAATAATGACTCAGAAGTTGCAAAGGAGATATTAAAGTGAGGATAGGTCATTGACTATTATAGGAAGCCAGAAAAATACTTTTCTTAAAAAAGAAAGAAAATTATGGTAATTAGTATGTTTTGAAGTCAATATTACTGAAATTGACATCAGACACTCTCATTTTTCACATCTTTTAAATTAAATGATAGACAATCTAAACCACATTTTAGCAACAGATTTCTTTCAAAAAATAGTTTTACAAGATCGCACTTAGAAAACCAAATTTTAAAAAAGATAGAAATGAAGCTCTCCTGGTTGATAGACAGTGGTTGTTCTGGAGCCTTAATTGTGCCCTCCTGGCCGTCTTCTTCCATTTATATACTCCTACAATAGATGTCGTCCTGGAGTAATTTCAGTGTCACTGGACAGGATAATTTAAAAGTCTGTTCTAATTTCAAAAAATCTATAATTTGTCGTGTTTACTGGTAAGCACCGTTAACCTCACTAATTTGTCAGAAGTCTCTTGCACAGGCAAAGTACTACATTAGACAAATGTGTTTACAGCCATGTGCTGCGAAGCAACATTTCAGTCAATGACAAAGTGTATATATGATAATGGTCTTACAAGATTATGATGGAGCTGAAAAAATTCCTGTAACCTAGTGATTTGTAGCCCTTGTGCCATTGAAGCACAACACATCTCTCTGGTGTTTGTGATGAGGCTAGTGTAAACACACCCACTGTCCTGCCTGCCATATAAAAGTATGGCACATATAATTATGTACAGTCCATAATACTTGATCATTATTATGAATAAAGTACGTTACTTGTTTATGCATTTCCTGTAGCATACTTTTATCATTATTTTAAAGTATACATTTTCTACTTATTAATAAAAGAAGTAAAAAAGTATTCTAAGTTACGCTGGCAGCATCCTTATACAACTCATGTTTATTGAGTATCTCGATAGCCTCATTTTCTCTTATGCTTGAATTAGTCTCAGTTGTTGCACTCGATGTGGCCTCTAAGCACACAAAATAGACTGCTAATACTGTCAATAATAGGTCACCTCCACCGTCAGCAAGTCTCATTGCACCTGAGCTAAAATCATAAAGAATAAAAATTTTTAAAAAAGTGACAGAAACTGGTAAAAGATCTGCCTCGTTGAAGGCAGTGAGAATTTAAAAATTCAAAAACTACCTGTGTCAGATATGGGGCAACTACTAATGGCGAGGATTGAGGACCAACACACAAGAGTAACCCCCTCAGCATCTTGATGTGCACAGCCAAAGAAAAATATATATATATATTTTGTGTTGAAAGAAAAAAGCAGACCTGACAATCATGTTGACTGGACAGCTAGCTCTGGATGGTACAAACACTTCACGTATTATTTTTCATATTAGAATGTGAAAACGAGTGGTGAGTCTGTTAGTGCAGCTGTGAAGGTAACTGAAGAATTTTTAGCAAGTCTAGATAAGCTGATTGTGGAGGAAAATTACTTGCCAGAGCACGTCCTCAGTATGAATGAAAGCTCCCTCTTCTGGGGATGGACGTCTGAAAGGACATGCGTCCATAAAGAACCAAATATTGTAAATGCCACGTTTCAAGGCTTTGAAGGGCAAGAAGGCTGGGGGCAACGTGGCAGGCTATATACTGAAACACTTTGGGCCCAAAAAACTCTGGGCCTTCGAGTATATCAACAAGCACACCCTGCCAGTCACCTATTGGAACTATAAGAAGTAATGAATGAGCCACCTCATCTTCCAAGATGTCCTCATGAAACACTTTGCCAGTAAAACGGAGAAATACTGCTTGGAGAATATGCTTAAAGATTTTGCTTATTGGTGATGACGTTGTCATACATCCTCCTTTTATTGTTAATCTTCATTCGTATATCAGTGTGGTATTTTTCCCTTCAAACATCAACTCTTGAATACAACTAAGCGTTCAAGGAGCCAAAGCAATTTTTAAAGCCTGTTTCCTAAGAAAAATGGTACCCCGACTATTGCTGTAACTGCAGAAGACACTGATGACATTTTTGAAGGTTTATAACTTCAGCGAATGCATCGAAGTTTTCTTGGGCTTGAGGTGAAAGCACCGAAGGGTATATGAATGACATGTGGAAGAGGACATTCAAAAAGTTTACCTATGACTTCAGGGTACTTGTTAAAAAAGACTTCAGAGTACTTGGCTAAAAATGAGAAGGTTGCAAAAGTCAGCAAGACGGTGGCTGAAATGGCCAATAACTTTAAACTGGGAATGGATAAGAATGGCATCGAAGAGCTCCTGGAATTATTTCCTAAGAAACTGAATAATAAGGAATTAATGGAACCAGAACAGGACTGCACAGCTGAGGGAGAGACAAAAGAAAAGGAAAATGCTAGGAAAGAAAAGCAAGAAGAACCCACAAGAAAATTCAGTTTAGGGATTTAGCTGAAGCTGTCAGAGACCTGATAAGTTCTATAAAGATGTTGCAAACATGGACCTCAACTCTAAAGATTCTCGTTAACAAAGATAAAGGCTCATGGTGTATTGTCTGCTTGCAAGCAAATCTATGGTGGAAAAAGAAACACACTAAGCAAACCCCCCATGGATGTGTTACTGAAGAAAGGGCATCTGGTCAGGAATAACCATCATGCAGGTCCTTCGGGAGAGATTCAGAAGAAAGTACTGTTGTCACAGGAGCTGACAGCTCCATGCATGCTAATGTCCCTGGAGACCTGCCACCGGGAAAAGATGTGGAGGAGGAAGACAATGACATTGGTGGTCCTGAACCCGTGTGAGTAAGGGTTAATATCTGTTTGTTTGTTAGTGTTTAAAAAAATTCAAAAAGTAAAAAGAAATACATGAATAAATAAATAATAAACATTAAAACAGGAAAAGGTTTATAGATGAAAATATAAAGACAAATGTCTCTAGTTTATCCTTTTTATGGCAGAGTAGTACTCCATTATGTAGAAAACCACATCTTCTTTAGCCATTCCATGGTTGCTGGGTATTTGGGTTGTTTCCAAGACTTAGCTATTACAAATTGTGTTGCTATGAACATGGTTGTGCATATATCACTGTAGTATGATGTTTTCAATTTTTCTGGGAAGATAGCGAGCAGGGGAATAGGTGGGTAAAATGGAAACTCTAGTTGTAGTTTTTTGAGGAGTCTCCATACTTATTTCCACAGTGGCTGGACCAGTCTACATTCCCACCAACAGTGGCGGAAGGTACCTTTTTCCCCATGGCCCTGTCAGCACTTGTTTTTGGTTGATTTCTTGATAATAGCTGTTTTTTTCTGGAGTAGGATAGAATCTTAGCATTGTTTTGATTTGCATCTCTCGAATGACCAGTGATGTTGAACACTTTTTCATGTATGTATTTGCCATTTTTATTTCTTCATGTGAGAAATGTTTATTCATTTCAGATGTCCATTTTTGGATTGGGTCTTTAAATTTGGGGAGTTTGATTTTTTTGAGTTCTTTATATATTCTAGATGTTAGACTTTTGTCTGAGGGACAGCTGGCAAAATTTCTTTCCCAGCCTGAGGGTTTTTGTACCACTCTATTATAAATGGATGCACCTTGAAAACATACTCTTAAAGAAAATAAATCAGACACTCGTGAATACACATTAAATTGTTTCTCTGATATGAGAAACCTTAAGTGCAAACAAGGACAAAGAGGTATAATAGATACTACGTAAAAGAAAGATAATATTCAAAGAGAGGAGAACTAGAAAAGGAGAAGGGGGAGAAGAAGGAAGGAAAAAAAGAAAGAAAGGGGAAAGGAAAAAAATGGAAAAATATAAATAAATCTGCTGTAAATAGGGAAGGGTGGGGGAGTGGAAGGGAGGAATGGGGAAGAGGAGGGAAACAAAGATACTTTATATACAGGTACAAAATAACCAGACAAATGTGATCATTATGTATATGATGTACCAATACATGTTCTTGATAAAAAATATATATATAGAGAGAGAGAGAGAGACAATATTTTTAACAGCTGCATAATGTATTTATTTTTAACATGAGTGTTGCTATAAGTCGAAAACTCAAAAAATTAGTTTATAAAGTTTTATATTGAGCTATTAATTTTTTATAAAAATGATTTCTTACAAATTTAGTCCAACATAAGTACACAGTACTTATCAAGTTTCCACTAATGTCCCGGGCTTTCCCATTCCCACCGCCACTGAGAGCAGTTTTCAGTCCACAGATTCCATTTCACGGTAGATGCTCCATGAAGGTGTACCACGTTTTAAACATTTTAAGCCACATTTGTTACTGTGCCTTTTCTATGTTCCAACACAGAAATACTTACTATTGTCTTAAAATTGTCCACGGTATTCAGTACCATAATGTTCTGTATAGCTTTGACATCTGGAAGCAATAAATTATATTACACTGCTTAGCTGTGTAGGATTAAGACAGTAATTAGGTTTAGGTTTGTGTTTATATCCTCTCAGATGCTTTACACAACAATAACACCACTTAACCTCAGAATATATCCCCAACATTAAGCGATGGATGCCTGGATTAGGCAATCATTTCGCAAATGCAGTTTTTTTTGCTTTCACCTAAAATGAATAAGAAATACACAATACAGAAGTATACTTATTCTCACAGGAATAAAATCTAGATAAAATATGGTATAAGTAAGGAAAGAAAAACACTTTTCCCCAAAGCTCATCTGCCTGGTACTACTGGAACGATAATAAATCCATCCAATTCAGTTCTAACACGGAATTTGGTCTTGCGAGAGAATATTTAGTCTGTTCATTGTTCTGCCTCTGCACATTCTCCCCATCAAAGCAGATTTCAGCTCTCCAAATGACTTTCAGATTACTGATTCTACTGTCAGCTGTTGCAATAGAACTTAAGTTTTTGGCTAGGGAGGACGTTATCACCTGCTCAAATATTCACACATTGGCACATGTTTTTAACAGGTGCTATGCAGAAAGAGAGACTAAGGGAGCTGATAAGGCATTACAGGTGCTAGAGGAAAGATACTGAAATAAAATTGACTTTTTTCATTGGAATAGACTTGCCTGCTGACACCTATGACTTTTGAGATATAGTTTGATCGATATATGCTTGAGTTTTGGGGTGCTTTAGCAGTTGAATTTCAAAGGCTGCCAGGTTTCAGTTACCATATAAACAAATGGCTTGAATGCAGAATGGGTGCTATCCTCAGGGTACTTATGCTAGTATATCATGGATTCTATCATTGCTAATCCCAAAGCAAACTGAGAAAAATTTAAAACCACCTAAAAAGAATTTGTGGACTATTTTTCCCAAATAAAATAGCTAGAGGAATACGTGACATAGTGCGGGAAATGATAATTAATAAGAATCAAGTACTTTTTATGACATAAGAAAAAATTTGAAAGCCACTAGACTGTGTTAAGATTGTTTTTTCACTTTTTTTTAAGCAAATGTTGGCTTTGTAGGTCTGTTTGAAGTTTTGAGTCCTCATAGCTGGAGGTCACTTTCCATTTAATGACTCACTCCAGAAAGAGTTAAAGGAAGCCTTACAAAGGACAAGTGACATAATCAGAAACCTGAGTTATTTTAAAGTGTGTGAATGAAATCACAGTTTTTATATATAAATGCAGTCAGTCCAATTGGTCCTAAAAACTAGATTTTGCAGTAGAATAAATTTCATCTCAAAACAATATTTTAACATGTTTTGAAACATATATTTTGAATAAAAATATCTATCACTCACAGTTTTCCCTACAAATTTGAAATTCTAATAGACATAAGCATTTAATTGGTGAAAAATGTCACCGTACCGTTAAGCATTCCATTGCTTCAAAGTCATCGATACATTCTTATTTGCTTCACTAGAAAATATAATTAATGGCAAACATAAAAATGATTAAGAGCTCTTTTCTTTTCTTTTCTTTTCTTTTTTTTTTTTTTTTTTTTTTTTTTTTTTTTTTTTTTTTTTTTTTTTTTTTTTTTGGTACTAGATGACAGAGCCGGGACAGGGACACCGCCAGTTTGAATGAGCCCACTTGGCATCTCAGAGAAACGTAGGTCCCATAAGACATGTCGGCAGGTCACAGAGGACAGATACTCCAGCAAGCCACAAGCCTCCGTTTCCCTGGCCCGCCCCCTCAAAGGCCTGCCCCGCAAAAAAATGCTATAAAAAAGCCTCTTGGCCTGTAGCCCACAGATGTGGTCACAGTCCTATTCACACAGAGAGGTCCCTCTCGGGTTTAGCAATCGACCCGCTTGGACTGTTGGGTTGGTGTCCCTCTTTCCCACTCGCTGGAAGTGAAGCCAAGGCTTTTACACTGAGCTACAGTCTCAGTCCTTTTTAATTTATTTATTTATTTATTTATTTTTTTGAGCCAGGATCTCCGTATATCCCTATAACTGGACTTGAACCTGAGACCCTCCAGCCTCAGCCACCCAGAGTGCTGGGATTACAGAGGTGCACCACCATGCCTGGCTTCAATATACTCTGTTTTTCCTAAGTCTCCGCAGGTAAATCTCCCCACTCTATTAGCTCACTGTGGCTTGGGTTGTACATGGCCCAGTATCTGCCATCCACTCTGTGTTTCCCTTTCTGCTGTGTGTTTCTCAGTCCCTCTCAGTCACGCCACCGAAACTAACTCTTTACTCTATTTTCTCAAAAGAACCCTTGAATTTCTCGGAAGCAGGAGCTACGTCACTTCCATCCTTGAATTCCTAGCATTTTTCTTTGTGGCTGCACAAAAATTGACTCATTACCTGCTGAATAAATGTGTAAATAGACGCATGTGCACTGCGGCGTGCCCCGTATCAGTGTCGTCTGTGCAAATGACAAGAAGTCTTGCTTCCCTCTGTTCACGGAAACCGACCTAAGGCGCTCTCGATGAGCGAGCCCGGGAAGCAGCCTCCAACTCTACGGCGTTTCCAGCAAATGTGCGGATGGCTTCTGCATTCAGGTCTTATGCTCAGAAAGAAGCAAAGTGAGCTGTTTGCATAAAATACATATTGTTTGTGTTGCTGCCCATCGTTAGAGATGAGTGTCTCGTAACGTTCGATATTTTAAAATACAGAAATCTTTGATTTTAATTGTAAGTTATTGGTTTCGCTGTGAAATAAACTCCTCTATACTCTGAAATTTTAGGGTCAGTCCATCTCAAAATGTCTCGTAAATGATTCTGTTTTATACTGCGTCTTTGTAAACAAGAACACAGGGATGAATTTCAGGTGAGGGCAGAAAAAGAGACAGAAGTAGCCTCAGGATGTAAAACCCGAGGGATTTTTATCAGCCTCAGAAACTTAGACGCCACGAATTCATAAACTCCCGGGAATTCATTGAAATCTGGGACCAGTCACAGGACAGTGATGCGGCTTGAGACGCTGTAGTTTGTTGTATGTGGGTCTGTTTCTGTTCGTGTAAAAGAACAGAGACTTCTGTTGACTTCTATATCACATAATTTGATGTGATTATTTTTCATCGCGAATATCAAAACTAAACATAGTTTAGCCTGTAGCATTGAGTATGTGTACTCAATATTCCAAAATGTTCATAGCAACACCAAAATTTGTGTACTTTGAACATGATGTTTAGAATAATTCCTCAAAGATGTGTTAAATATTATAAAGATAAATATTTCAACTGAAAGAGTAATAAGAAAGGCTAAAAAATAAAATTTTAACTTTTAAGAAGAAAAACAAATACTCATTCCTAGGTAAATTTAAAAAGAGCAACAAAGAATAGTAACTACAATTGTACTATCATTTTTATAATTTGTATCAATCTTATTGTTTCATCCCAATCATAATGTAACGATTGCTAAAATACGCTAACAGAGATTTAACATATGATGGACTATGTTTTACATATGAATAACCAAAAATAGCCAGGCATGGTGGTGCACCCCTGTAATCCCAGCACTCCGGAGGATGAGGCAGGAGGATCTCTGCAAGTTCGAGGCCAACCTGGACTATGTAGTAAATTCAAGGCCAGCCTGAACTACACAGTGAAACTGTGTCTCAAAAATAACAATGATATATTTCACTTAATAGTATGTTCTCAAGGATCATCCATTTACGTACAAATGACTCTAGTTTATCCTTTTTTATGGTGGTGTAGTACTCCATTGTGTAGAAAAACCACATCTTCTTTAGCCATTCATCAGTTGTTGGGCATTTAGGTTGTTTCCAAGACTTAGCTATTACAAATTGTGCTGCTATGAACATGGTTGTGCATATATCACTGTGATATGATGATTTTAATTCT
>PVJO010034443.1:0-10982 GCA_004026905.1 Hystrix cristata | reverse complement strand
AAAAATCAATACAACAGCTGCTAGATGACACAAAGAA
This sequence comes from Hystrix cristata, assembly GCA_004026905.1. NCBI lineage: Eukaryota > Metazoa > Chordata > Mammalia > Rodentia > Hystricidae > Hystrix > Hystrix cristata. The sequence continues at coordinate 10,945 of PVJO010034443.1, read as the reverse complement.
AAATAACATAAGATTGATCAGAGTCAATGAAAAAGCAGGAGATAGCACAAATGACATAACCTGTTCACAGAAGTAATGGCAGAAAACTTCCCAAGTATGTAAAAAGAACTTGACATACAAGTTCTCAACAATAAGTGAAGCATACAGAACTCCAATTAGCCATGATCAACAAAAATCCACCCCAAGGCATATAATAATTAAAATTCCTGGGGCTGGGGATTTAGCTCAGTGATTAGAGTGCTTGCCTTGCAAGCACAAGGGCCTGAGGTCGATCCCCGGCACCAAAAAAAAAAAAAATAATAATAATAATAATAATAATTAAGATTCCAGGAATTCAACACAAGAACAGAATATCGAAAGCTGTTAGAGAAAATAAACAAATAGCCTATAAAGGAAAGCCCATCAGAATAACAGCAGACTTTTCAACACAAACCCACAAGTAAAGGAGAGCTTGGAGTGAGGTATTTCAAGCCCTAAAGACAACTTTCAGCCCAGATTGATGTACCCAGCAAAACTATCTTTCAAAATTGATGGAGAACTAAGATACTTCCATGACAAAGAACATCTGAAGAGATTCATGACCACCAAACCAGCACTCCAAAATATTTGAAGGACACTGTGGAAAGAGAAAATGAGGACTACAACTCCAGGTATTGCAAAAGAATGAATCCTTCAGGTAAGGCAAGTAATTAAACAGAAGGGAAAAATAGGGAGCCAACAACAGGTAAATAATATGACAAGAGTAAGTCAACATATGTCAGTTATAACCATCAATGTAAATGGTCTCAACTCACCAATCAAAAGAAGCAGACTGGCAGAATGGGTCAAGAAGCAAGACCCAGCAATATGATGCATACAAGAAGCACATTTAATTCAAAAAGAAATTCATAGACTGAAAAATCAAAGGATGGAAAACAATACTTCATACAATAGGAACCCAGAAAAAAACAGGGGTAGCTATCCTATTGGCAGACAGTAGATTTCAAGCCAAGACTCATTAAGTAAGATAAAGAAGGTCACTACATCCTTGTAAAGGGAACAATCCAAGAAAAGAAATGATAATCATAAATATATATGCACCAAATGCCAGCATCCCTAACTGCATACAACAAATATTGACAGACCTGAAAAACCAAATAAGCACCAATACGATTGTAATGGGGGACTTCAATACCCCACTGTCACAAATAGACAGATCAACTAGACAAAAAGTCAACAGGGAAATATCAGAACTAAATGAAAGTCTTGAACAAATGCACCTAGTAGATGTATACAGAGTATTGCACCCCACAACATCAGAATACACATTCTTCTCAGTTGCACATGGGACTTTCTCCAAAATAGACCACACCCTAGCTCACAGAACATGCTTAAGTAAATGTAAAGGAATCAAAATTATTCCATGCATACTATCAGACCATAGTGCATTGAAACTGGAAATAAACAGCAAAAGGAACCACAAAAACTCCATAAACGCATGGAAATTAAACAGCACCCTCTGAACAGTCAGTGGGTCACAGATGAAATTAAAGAAGAAATTAGACAGTTTCTACAATTGAATGATAATGCCAATACAATCTACCGAAATTTATGGTACACAACGAAAGCAGTTCTATGGGGGAAGTTTATAGCATTGAACTCCCATATCAGAAAAAGAGAGCAAGCTCAAATAAACAACCTAATGTTGACCCTCAAGCGTCTAGAAAAAGAAGAGCAAGTCAAACCCAACACTCCTACAAGGGAGTGCATTATACAGATCGGAGCTGAAATTAACCGAGTGGAAACTAAGGAAACAATACAAAGAATCCATGAATCATAGAGTTGGTTCTTTGAAAAATTAAATAAAATTGATAAACCCTTAGCCAACCTTACAAATAAAAAGAAAGAAAAGACTCAAATTCATACAATTAGGAATGAAAAGGGTAAAATCACAACAGATCCTGCAGAAATCCAGATCATCAATACCTACTTTGAGAACCTGTATTCTAATAAGATCAAAAATACAGAAGGAATAGACAAATTCCTAGACAAATATGAATTACCAAAACTGGATCAAGAAAATATAAAAAGTCTAAATAACCCAATATCAGCCACTGCAATTGAAGAAGTAATTAAAAATTTACCAACAAAGAAAAGCTCAGGTCCTGACGGAGTCACTGCTGAATTCTACATGAAATTTACAGATTTAATGCCACTAATTCTCAAATTCTTTAATGAAATTAAAAGAGGAACAGTACTCCCAATTTCATTCCCTTAATACTTTTAAGTCATAGCAAAGGTCAAATTTTTAAAATTTCATCTATTAATTGTTTATGATAGTTTTAGAAAAGCTTACTTTTACATTAATCCAGTATTGCACCATCATTAAATTTAATTCTTAATGTATTAATTTACCTGGATTTTATACTTATATGCTAATATCATTGGAAAATGATATCAGTTATATTACTTTTCACCAGTATAACTTTTCTTTTTTGTTTGCTTTGCTCTATTTTATTGGCTAGGTCCTCAAATGTAATGTCTGGTAGAAGTAATGACATGGATTATTCTTGTCTCATTCTTGCTTTCAAATTTGAACCACAAAATATGAGCTTTGCTATCGGATTCTGTAAATAGCATTTATGAGATAATAGACAATTTTGTATCACTCATAATTTAGTAATAATTGTTTTGGCTGTTTATTTGCATGTCATGGAAAGTTGGACAATTTACAATATTTTTATTCATTTACCATTTCTTTTTCCCCACAAACTAGTACACTTAAGTATATTTTATATATTTAATTTGGCCATGGCGCTCCACAAAAAAAGCATCAATGTGGAATAAGATTTGTGAAATTAGTTCAGTACAGTACTTGGTCTGTAAACTCTGCCTTTTGTAACAGCATTATCCGCTATGGGTAACAAAATTTACCTCTACTATAAAGATGAATTCCCATTTTCCTTTTTTCTTAAGAAGTTTGAATAAGTCAGTATTGGTGTACCAATGAAGAGTATAAATTTTACCACTGATACCCTTAACATAAAAATTATGTGAAAATATTATAGACTCAAATTTGATAATAGGCATGGTACTGTGGACGTTTTTATTATTTAAAACTGATTTGGTAACTTTTCCTAATATTCTGTAAATTTCACATAGGTTGACTTGAAAGTATTTATGCTATTCTTTAAGTTTTCATAAAAAATTTCTGTGCATATGTGTAAAAATGACCCACTTTCCAGTCATAGTATCATATTGTTTTGCAACGTTTCCCTTTCTTCTTCATCAAATGTATTGACTCATTAATTTTTTTTTACCACAATCAACTTTCATTTATTCTATCTATATATGTGTTATGACTTATATCTAGATATTTCCCCAAAGCCTCCTGTGCTAGTACATGGGACTTTTGAGAGTGATTAGATCATTACTGTGATAATGGATCATGGATGTGTGATACTGGATCACTCCACTGATTGGTTTAGCATAGTTCTGGGTGTGGATGATAGATTTACTGAGGAGGGAATACCTACTCTGAGTGCAGGTGGCAACAACCAATAGGTTTAAACCTGGATGGAATAAAAAGGGAAAGAAGGAAGCCTCTCTGCTTCCTGCCTACCATGACGCAGACTCTGCCATGCTGACCTTCCTTGGACCCAGCTAAATATAGACTGAAACCTCTGCAAACTAGAAGCCAAAATAAACTTTTCCTCCTTTAATTTGTGAGTGTTGGGTATTTTGTCCCAGCAATGAGAAAATAACTAGGACAGTATGCCTTTTAATTCATTAAATATCCATGTTGTTCCATAACTTCCATATTCTTTCTGCTCAATTTGCTCCCTTTCTTTTTAGTTTGTCATGAATATTCAAATCAGAATTCTTTCTTATTAAATATACATAGTCATATGTATTATATTTGTATGATATATGTGATGTCTATTATGTATACATGATGCACATTTGTCTCTAAAGGTAGTTTTAGCTTCAACTCATAAGATTTCTAGTGAATATTTCCAATTATAGATGATGCTTAAGCTGTGTTTTCTTTTATCCTAGAAAGTATGGATGATTTAGAACTGTATTCCATAAGCCAGAAGCATCATTAACCTTGGCTACCTGTGACTTCTAACACAGAAAGAACAGAAACATTTTAGCAAAGGGATGGATCCAGATGTTATGGTCACCCACATGGATATTTGAAAGCAATCTGGACTTCATGGACAATGTGGTGCTAATTACAGTATAATCTCAAGTTTCTGTTTATCCCTTAGGGAGGCATGAAGTCTGGCCATTGTGACTTCATCTTGAGGCCTTGCCTTCTTCAGATGCACCTCAAGCCACAGTTTTGGTTTGTTCTCATCTTCTGCACTGACTCCCTTGAGCACCCATCCCTGTCTGACTGCCTATTAATTTCTGTCTAATTTAGCTGCCTATAATACTGCTATTCCTCCTTTTGCCTGAAGGTGATTTGGTGGAGTGAATCTAATGAAATACTAAAAATTGTGTAATCTCTACAGTGATATCCCAAGATGTTATCGAAATATTGAACAAGAATTGCGTATTATGTCCTGTGTTTTGTTTCATATTATTGGGGTGGGGGCTTGTTAAGAATTAAACCCAGGGCCTCACGCATGTTTGTGAAGCACTTTACCAGTGAGATATAGCTCTAGCTGTTTTATGTTTTTTACTGTTATGGTTTGTGTCTAGATGTCCCCCCAAAGCCTCATGTGGTAAGAGATAGCTGGATCTAGAGTGTGTGGTTACTAAATTGATCCACTGATCGGTTTGGCATTGTTCTGCTGGGATCAAGGATGTGAAACTAAGATTAAGAGTATTAGGATTCAGGGTGGGAGTGCGGGCCGCCCTGGGGGCAGGTAGCCTAGCTAAAAGATACAGGAAGAAGCTAACTAGCTGCTTGTTTGCATTGCTTATTTGCATATATTCCTTGCAATTCCTCACTTTACTTTGCTGCCGGTCAGCTGGTCAGTCGGCTGCCGGGCCAGCCCTGCCTCTGCCATGCTGCCCTGCCTCGGACCCAGTGGACTATAGACTGAAACCTCTGTAGACTGTGAGCTAATAAACCTTTCTTCCCCTAACTTTGGGTGTCGAGTATTCTGTCCCAATAAGAGAGAAAAGTAACTAAAACATTTACTTTTTAAATTTTTATTTATTTATTTATTTATTGGTACTGGGGATAGAACTCAGGGCCTTGTGCTTACTAGGTAAGCACTCTAAACACTGAGCTAAATCCCCAGCCCCTGTTTTTTAAATTCTTAGATAGGGTGTCACTAATTTGCCCAGGCAGGCTTCAAACATGAGACACTCCCAACTCAGGCTTTTTGAATGGCTGGGGTTAGAGGTGTGTACCACCTTGTCCACTTTAATTACCCATTACTGAATGAGAAAGCTGTAACTTTTTTCTTTCTTCCTTAACATGTGTAGGAAGTCTATCTCGAGGAGATAACACTTGTGAATATAATCATAGCCTTCAGGGAATTTGTGTGTCATCAAAAGAAAAATCTGTGCTGGGGATATGGCTTAGTAGTATAGCATCTGCCTAGCATGCCAAAGACACAGGGCTCCATCCTTAGTACCTGACACATGCACACACAATATTCTCAAAATCTTTAAGCCACCTCTGTAAAAAAAAGTCACCAAAAATTTCCCTGTTGGAGGATGTCAAGTGTTCTTTTCCAAAAATAATGAAAACCTAAGTGTTTTACTTATTTTTGCAAACTAACACCATTCTTTTTTTTAATTTTATTTTTTACCAAGAACATGTATTGGTACATTGTATACATAGTGATCACATTCATCATATTTATTTTGTACCTCTACATGATGTATCTTGGTTTTTTCCCCCCCTCTTCCCCACCCCTCCCTTTTGCTCCCCCTTCCTTATTTATAGCAGGTTTATTTATATATTTTTATATATATTTTTCCATTTTTCCCTTTCTCCATTCTTTCAATACAATTCTTATAACACTACCAACTCTCTCACCACCAAAATGTGTGGAAATTTCTCTCTTATTGTGCTTAGTCACAATTCACAGATCCTAAGTAGTGGCATTTTCTTTGTATTTTAACACCACTTAGTAACTATTTTAGGAGAAGGTGATTTGTGTCTAGTGAGTCTATGTAGTCGGAGAGAACTTCCTAGTAGTTTTAAGTGTTCCATCCCAGAACCTTCATGTGAAGAGGACAACCGGTCTTATTACACCACCTGGAGTCCGTGTTTGGGTGGACAACTTCCTACTAAGAACTTCGACTTTATATAACTTGAGGATGTGAACAAAAAATTACATAAAATATGTAATTAGAAAGAAGCTTGGGGCTGGGGATTTAGCTCAGTGATTAGAGTGCTTGCCTTGCAAGCACAAGGGCCTGAGTTCGATCTCCGGCACCACAAAAAAAAAAAAAAAGAAAGAAAGAAGCTCAGCAAAGATATTCATGGACAGATCTGGAACCAGAATTTAAGTATATCACAAGTAAAGTAAGGGCTTAAATATACAAGCCACAAACTTACCCCACTATTGTTTCATTTGGTTTATTTCCTCACCAATAAAACATAAACAGAAAGAAAAAGGAACTGTATTTTATCTCTTATGCTCCATGAACTGTGCCCTCATATTTCACAGGTTATTTATAGGGGAAATGGATAGCTTTTTCTTCAGATTGAGTATCACATTCAGTTGAATGGTCATAAAAAAATTTTTTTGAGGCAGAGGGTCACTATGTAACCCAGACTGGCTTCAACCTTTATAAGTTCCTACCTCAGCCTCCCACATGCTGGATATACAGATGTATACATCTGGCATAGAAGTCATATATTCACTTTTATGTTTTGCAATGCTAGGACAGACCCAGAGCCTACTGCATAGCAAGAAATGTCTCTACCACTGAGCTAGAGCCCCAGTTAGATGTTGTATCAGATGGTTATGTAATTGTGTCCCTTGTGTGTCTCTGTGTTTCATATTGACTGATTTTTTTTTTTTGGTTTTTTGGTTTTCCTGTACTGGGGGTAAATGCAGGACCTTTGTACATGCTGAGCTGAGCTGCATACCAAGAAAATGATGGCCATTTATCAAGCCAAACTGGTTATATGCCAAGCAATACATATACTATCAAATTTATCTTCCCAACAATTCCATGAAGTGCAGAGTCTTATGAACACTAATTTATATGTGGGAAGAATGAGTCAGGGTGAGATTCAGATTCAAGGTGATCTAACTTAGAGTCTGTGCATTTAACCCAGTATGTTGTACCCCTGGTCCCAAATTCTGCTTCCTCTTACAGCTTTCCATAAAGACAACAAACTACAGAAAAATGGAGGGTGATGCTTTGTTTTTAAAAATCCTAGTGAAAATATTCAGTGGTTAATTATTAAGACTTACATACAGAGTGTTTCATTTTCTCTGACAACTAAATGAGTAAGATAAATTTTAAAAAGGCAAAAGTGAAGAATTCCTGAATAACCATTTAGGTAACCTTCTAGGAATCCCTCAAGGAAACTTTCATAATACTAAATAAAAGAGCGTAACTTTAAAGTGTAAGTAGATAAAATTGTCAGATATGTATCATACTGTGAAATTGCAGAAAGGGCTATTTGGAAGGCAGAAGTGACCCAGGCCAAATAGTAGGAGTAAGGGAACAGAACAGAATGCTCACGTTCAATTCCGTGGGTTGCCTTTTCACTGTGCTGAAGCTTGCTTTTAAGGTATATACATTTTTAAGGGGACCAAAATTGGTAAGTCCCACTATAAATTGTACACAGTGCAATCCTGGAAACATCTGCCTCTTTTTACTGAATTCATGGTACTCTGGTGCTGGTTCTTGTCCACTGGAAGCAAGTTTTTCTGAATGGCCAACAAATCATCCAAAGTCTAATATCACCTTCCCCATAACTCCTTCCCCATAATTCCTTCAAAGAATCTTATAGTATTAAGTCATATCTTAGATCTTAATTCCCTTTGAGTTATATTTTAGAAATAGTGGAAGCCACCAGACCAATTTCATTCTTCTGGAAGTAGATATTTGATTTTCTAATCAGGTATTGGAGGGATTATGGGTGCCCTTGTTGAAGGACTTTGAAAAAAAAAAAAGAATGGTTTATTTCTTGGCCAGTCTGTTCCATTGGTCTTTACATCTGCTGTAAATCAATCAGTCCTAGCATCATCTACCAGGAGATAGCACCAAATTCTGCAGGTTAAGCATTCAGCCCCACAAGACTGGGCATCACTTCAGATGCTGGTGTGAGTCTGGGTGCTGGAAATTCAGAATGACCTCTTAGAAATTGGAGTTCCTATACTTATACACTGAAAACTAAAACACTGTTATAAACACACACACACACACACACACACAAAAACACACACACACCCCAAGAAGCCAGGCACAGTGGCATGCAACTGTAATCTCAGCACTAGGAGGCCAAAACAGGAAGATCGCAAGTTCAAGTCTCACCTGTGCAAATTAGTAATACTGTTTTTAAAAAAAATTAAGAAGGACTGGGGATGCAGGGCTCAGGTAGTATGCTCTCGGCATAAAAAAGAAATAAGTGGGACTAGGAATGCAGCTCAGTGATTAGAGAGTGCTTGCCTAGCAAGCGCAAGGACCCGAGTTCAATCCCCAGCACAAAAATAAAGAAAAGAAATAAGTGGCTGGGGATTTAACTCAGTGGTTAGAGTGTTTGCCTCACAAATGCAAGGCCCTGAGTTCAATCCCCAGCCACAAAACAAACAAATAAACCAAAAAAGAAATAAGTGGATATATGTAAGACTATGAAATACTGTATACCTTTGTTTTTGTCCTGTTTTTTAGACAGACAATTGCTAATGTCCTGAAACTCTCCAAATTGATAAGTGCCATTTCATGCTAATGAACTGTGTGATGGCTGAGTGCTGCTGGGCCACCACAAAATGGGAGCTGCTTGCCAGTGGAACCAATCATGTATTTGGAGGGTTGGAAATTTCAGTCCACCCTAAAACTCCTTGGAGTGGAGCAAGGCTGAACTTTAATTTGATCTCCAACAGGCAATGATATAATTAATCAAGTATATATAGTGACGATTCCATGAAAGTCCAAAAGGTCTGGTTTTGAGGCTCTTCCAGGTAGATGAACACATGCAGGTTCTTGGAGAGTCATGCACCCAGAAAGGCCATAGATGCACTATGCCCCTTCCTATGTAAGCCAGCCTTGTAATGTTTCCATCTGGCTGTTCTTCTGTATCCTAACCTTCACAATCAATGGGTAAACTAAATGTTTCCTTGAATTGTATGTGTCACTATAGAAAATTAATTGAACTCAAAGGAGGGTTATGTGAACCCCAATTTCTAGGAGGTCGGCCAGAATATCCAGCAGCCCAGACTTAAACAATAGCTTTTGAAGTGGAGGACAGTCTTGTGAGTCTCAGCCCTCAACCTGTGGAATTTGATGCTATATCCTGGCAGATGGTGTCAGAACTGACTGACGTAGAGGACTCCCTCATGATATCTGCTGCTGTATGGTTTTCTTGGTGTTAAGAAAAACCATACACATCGCAGAAATAGTCTATGTTCAGTATTGCATGTGAGTGTGAAGCAGCACTTTGATTTTATCTATTTGTACATAGATTCCCATGTTTGTGGATTGGAAGACTTAATATTGTTAAAATGTCCACATCATGTGATTTACATATTCAGTACAATCCATTAAAAACTCTTTAAATTTTGTAGCAATTATGGAATAAAGTATTCTAAAATTTGAAATCTCCTGGGATCCTTAATATTCAAAAATCAAAAATTTAGGCCACAGCTGAAAGCCTAACAACACTTTCTTCAAAACGTAGCACAGAGCAACAGTAATCAAGATATGGTTATTGCCTAAATACAGATACATAGGGCTGGGGATACACAAGGGATATAGCTCAGTGGTAGAGCACTTGCCTCACATGAACAAGGCTCTGAGTTTCATCAGCAGGACCTACACATACAAAAAGAAAGATAAATAGACTAACAGAAGCAAATACATAGCCCAGATATATGCCTTTATGTATTTGGCAAAATGGTCTTCAACAGGGGCATGATGATTGCACAATGGAGACAGCCCAGAATTGCTTCAACAAATGATGTTGGGGAAAGTGTATCTCGACCTGCAAAAGAGTGAGGATGGACTAGTAGTTCAGACCATGTACAAAAGTTCACTCAAAGTGAATTAAAGACAACATATGAGCTAATACTGTAAAATTCCTTGAAGACAACACAGGAGAAGTGGCAAGATGTTGGATTTTGCAGTGCTTTGCTGGTGTTTCAGAAAAACCTGGTCCCAGTGGAGGAGAATTAACCCCAACACACCATAAGATGAGCAAAAAGAGACAGATCCAGGACTGCACGGGAGCAAGGCTTGCTGAGCAAGTCATCATTCCTTTTAAAATTGATGTGTCTTGAAAGAAATTCTCAACACCGTGAAAGTACAGCCCACAGATTTAAATGTGTAGAGCATGTATGTGTTCTGTTCTGCTTCCTCATTTCTCTCACCATTTGGCCTGGGTTATGTCTGACATTGGAATAGCTTCCTCTTAAGATTTACAAAATATGGCTTAGAAATTTCCCTCCAAGGAATGGTATACTGACAATTTTACTTATTTCCTTGTTGTGAAATTTAGTCTCTCTCATTCGTAACATGAAAGCTTTCTTCAGGTATCCTTGATAACTCTTCTGAATGATTAATTCAAAACTTCTTCCCTTAGCCACCCAAAATTTTCCATTTTTAAGTATATCTCTATTTATCCTTATTTTGCTTTCAGAGAAAACAAAGCATATAGTATATATCTTTTAATAATAATCCACGGAAGCATGTTGTTTCCTAAGATAAACAAAGCATCACCTACCATTTTTTCTGGAGTTTTGTATACTGCTTTTAATGTATATGGGACCAGTGCGAGAACATGGTAGGTTAAATATACATTAGACTCCAAGTTACATCA
>PVJO010034442.1:0-10933 GCA_004026905.1 Hystrix cristata | reverse complement strand
CATCAAGTTGATCCATCATTTCTCATGGGACTGTCACCCAGTTAACTATCACAGTTGACATCTTCCTAGATGTAGGTGAATACACTGAAATAAATGTGACTGAACACAGAACACAGCTTCCTGGGTATTGTGGTTGTTTCTGGGGCTCTGTGCTCCTGGGAGAATTGATTTTCTTGTCATATTTCTGCAGGATAGGATCGGCTCTCTCTGTTTACTCTAAAGCTCTAGCTGGGCCATATCCTAAGAAAGAGTGGAGACACTTAAGAGGTCATGTTCTGGGCAGGGAGGGACCAGATCTATGATATGAAATTCAAAGTTTTATCTTCAATTTCAGACAGATGTCTGTCTTGCCACCTATGATCTTAGACCTTTTCTCCAGTAGTTGTGGGCTGTGCCCGGTTGAGGCCTGCTCACTGAACTTAACCTCCACTTCTCTCCTCAGATGTAGTGGCCTGTGTTGTACCTTCTGAATGTGTGAAACACTGCGGTGTTGATGTTGGCTGCACTAACTATGCTTACCCAACACTGGTGCTGGAACTGATGCCTGCTGGTAAGTAAATATCCATCTTTGCACGGCCTCAGCTGCCTGGTCTACAGATGGCCATACAGAAGGGTTGTGATATAATCACTAGTGATTTTTAAGTAATTCAATTCTATTCATGGATATTTCTTGACCACTTTTCACAGGCCGCAAGCTATACAATTGGCCTGGAGGTTTCAGATTTAACCAAATACAGTTTCTGTGACTCTTTCAGATTCAATACTGCCTTCCAAAGTGAGCAAGAACACTGAAAAGATTTATTTGTACCTGAAAAATTTATAGCTGCAAATATATCAACTCAGAGGACTAGACAGGAATGAGGCTACTTTTTTTTAGCCTAATGATACCCTGAAATTATTTCTAGCCATTTGATTTATACCTATTTATTACATGCATACTACCCTCCAGGCACTGCTTTAGTGCTTAGAAACGGTCAGTGAAGTAAGTACAAGTGCCCCTATTCATTAAAATTCTCACTGTAGATTTGTGATGTAGAAAATAAACCACGCGTATAAATCAAGCGAATTATGTGTAAGAAGACGATCACTTCTGTGATGAAAATAAACAGCACAGAACAGAGCTCAGGTGTGATGAGATGAATCTTTACCTTATGATCACCAAATATTGGCTAACACTTCTAGGACATTTCTTCTCACTGGGATATATAATCATTTTCTAGATGAAGGGAGAATGACCCACAAATAAGACGCAGAATACGCCCCATCTTACTCTCTCCCAGGAGGTTTGGGGCCATTAGTGACAGATACAGTAACTGAAGTGTGAAGCTCCATACGATTTCAAAAATCTTCAGTTTACAAATCAAGTACCACCTACCAGGACTCTACCACTCCAGTTCTGTAGCTCTTTAGCAAGCCAGAGGTTTCTCATCCAAAGAAAGATGGCTCTGGAGTCTTTCCTCTATTACAAAATTAATTTCCAGCACACTTATATGTAGTGCTAAGATTATGTACTGGGTTATTCCCAAATCACCAGAAAAATGCAAAAAACTCTATTTTATGGTGTATATTGCTACTGCATTAGTTAAGCAATGTTCCAGATGATGCTTGTGTCTTTGAATCTCTCTCTCTCTTGCTCAGCAAAACCCTTCTGTGGACTATGGATTCACTAAATGATGCTTGCACTTTCTTGTGGCCCCAGGACTTCGAGGTTTGATGCTGTCAGTCATGGTGGCCTCTCTCCTAAGCTCCCTGACCTCCATCTTCAACAGCACCAGCACTATCTTCACGATGGACCTCTACACCAAGGTGCGGAAGAGGGCATCAGAGAGAGAGCTCCTGATAGCCGGACGGTGAGGGAACCTGTTTTCTACTCAGAATTCCTCTGAGGGAGAGAAGATATAGAAGTTAACTAGATCCCCATACCTTTGACTCCAATAAAAGTGATCATAGATTTCTAGAGTGAGAAAAAGAACATTACAAGATGTTTAGCTCAATTTTTCTCTTTCCACATACAAACACTGAGGCTATTCTTTTAAATAAAATTCTTCTTTTTCAGACTTTCAAATGGCTTTCTTAACCTATTTTTTCTCTTCCTCGTGATCTCCCCACCGCATCTACCACACAACTCTGTCACTATTGTTATGGAGTATAATTTCCACCCTCTCTGATAATTCTATATTCTTTCTAGAAGTTTCTCTGTAAATCACATGGAATTAGTAGATTAAGTCACCCACACACTAACACAGAAGAGCTTGTCAATTGTTTTCACTAAGGATTGGGCCATGATAGAAAGTGACAAACTCAATGAAGGGACTATTTCAAGAGATTCCTTTCTGTCAACCCAGAGAACCCTGAAGAGCCTGGGTAGTTTGAAAACAGTGAAGTAGAAGGAAGCAAGCAGAAATACTTGATAGCACAGTTTCTTTTTTCCCTTCATAATTCTCAAGTAGAATCTATTTTGTCTCAGTATTTTGTGAAATGTTTTTCAAAAATAAAGTATAAAATGTGTAAGACATAAATATGTAGTGATGTTTCAAAGCATGAGTACCCCCATGTGAGCCCCAAATTACATCAAGAAATGAAGCTCCCAGAACCTCCACCTAGGGCCCATTTTTCCAAAAGTTATTACTGTGACTTCCAGTACAGTAAGTATGTCTTGCCATTTTGTGCAGGATTCTGGCACACAAGCTATTCTACTTCTAAGCTATGCAAAGTGACTTAGCTTCCCTCAATTTAGTAAGAAGATAAAATGGAAATCTGCCTTATCTACCATGAGGGAATTATTAATTGCTGACATTTTAACTGGGTTTATACATAGATATTTAATCTCACAGACAAATACATCATTATTGATTTTATATAAGCAAATTGCATTAACATATTGTTAATAGATATTAAGAAATACTTGGATCCATGTCAGGTCTAAGATATGGAGTTTGGAAAATGAATTTAAAAACTACAATATTCCCTTCCCCCTTTGCCCTCTTCTTGTTACCTTGGACCCTTTGCCTATTGGCTTAGATCTGACCCTTTACCTTTATAAATAATGATATACTAAAAACAAGAACCTAATAACTCAAACTCAAAACAGTAACATGTACACTAGGTACTACAGTAATTTTATGTAGTTGTGACTTAATGCTGCATCTATGTAGTTGTTTACATTGCTCGTTATTATAGGCAAAAGGCACAGGGTATTATGGTCCATAAGCTTGTGTAATGGCCTGTAAGTCTGTGTAATTTTGGATAAATTTTATTAAAGATCTACTTTTAAAAACTACAATATTGAATTGGAAAAGCAAAGCACAATGGAGGTGATTGTGAGGCTTTCACTCAACTTTTGAAAGTTTTTCTTTTCCTCCCAGGTTATTTGTCATTGTATTGATAGTCGTCAGCATTCTGTGGCTCCCATTAGTACAAGTAGCTCAAAATGGACAACTGTTTCATTATCTAGGATCAATTGGTAGCTACCTGGGGCCTCCAGTTGGAGCTCTTTTCCTGCTTGCCGTGTTCTGCAAGAGAGTAAATGAACAGGTAGGCGAAAACTGTGAAAAACGTTTTCCCACTACAGTGAGAAAAATTGTTCTTTTGCTGAGGTAGCAAAGTACATTCTTACTACCCTATTAATGACACCTAAATTTCAATTATGGGAAGCCACATTCTCTGACCTTCAAGAAAGTGTGTAAATATGCAGTGCATAGTCATAATACAGTCTTTATATTTCTTTACAAATTATGGTGTACACTCATGCCAAAATGCTAGAAAAACACATTTGGGAAAACAGATTTCTGGGGTCAAATTGTGGTTCTGCGATAAAACAGTAATAATAATAGTAGTAGTGCAATTTAACAGCATTCGTTCTATAAGAATAATGAAAGTGCCTACCTTATGAGACTCCTGGAAAGACTAAATTAGATAAAATATGTGAAATGCTTAGAAGAAAATCTACCACACTTGTAATGGCTGAAATATGTTAATTGCCATTATGATATAAGTAATTGATTGACACTTTTGGACCATTCACATTGAAGTCCTTAATAATCCCCATTGTTAGTCTTATTACTATAATTTTTCAGATTAGGAACAGGTGCAGAGAGCTTAGTTTGCACATTGTTCTCACATCTTTGTTAAGTAGTGTGTTGGGATTCAAACTCAATTTTCCTCCCTCCAAAGCTCATAGTCCGAGTCTCCAATTAATACTATTTCCCTAAAGCATAACGCTTGGAGCAAAAGAACAAAAGGCACATGAATGCAGTCACCATCAGTTTCTTAGAGAAAATAAATGTTTTCAATTGTCTAAAACTTAATAGAACTCTCTGAACTACCTATTTTTCAGCCCTGGAAATTGCACAGTGTAAGTCATACTTCTGTTTTTTTCTACAAAATAAGCCACAAGTTTTTAGATCTATAGATAAAAGTCAAGAAAAAGCTCAGCTTTGGTCAAAATATACAGTGGTGTGCTAGAGCTAGAGAATCAAAATGTGTAGTGATGGATATGTGAATTAGTTAAGTTATGATTCTCAAATGTATACATCATACTATAACCCCATTGTACCCAAAAATATATACAATTATTGTTTGTCTATTAAAAACATATAGAATATCCAAAAAGTATAATTGTTTCAGAATTGCAGAAAGTAATAAAGGACATATTTGCAACTTTCTCTATTTTTAAAAAAAATTGTGCTCATATTAGCCAATTTGTTGTCTTTCAGCTGAGAAAGCAGGCAAGACAGTAGCTCTGACTTACTTGAATAATCCTGTCGTCTTTTATAAACAATTATTTTGTTGTTATTTGTTTTACAGGGAGCATTCTGGGGCCTAATGATTGGACTTGTCATAGGCCTTATTCGTATGATTGCAGAGTTTGCCTATGGAACAGGAAGCTGTGTGACTCCCAGTGACTGTCCCAAGGTTATCTGCGGAGTGCATTATTCATACTTTGCCATCATTCTCTTTTGTGTGTCCATACTGGTCATCGTGGGAATCTCACTTCTAACAAAACCAATTCCCGATGTACATGTGAGTGCTGTATAATGACTTCGTGCTCATTCTAAAGAAAGAGTTGTTTTCCTTCTAAAGCTGCAACAAGTATACAAGCCTCGGGTCAATGGAATCATTGTACCACTACAGGTAGAAGCATCCTGAGAAGTTATAATCCAGTCACTCAACTCAATAACATTTTTGCAGTAGTTAATTAAGAAATAAGAGATTTGAAAATAGACTAGAGACTCAAATAAATTTGAGAGGTGAATATACTCCACATTGCTAATAGGCTAACAGGAAGACAGACAGCACTTAGTGTTGCCTGACAGCTCAGAAAACACCTCAGAGCAGAACTGATGCCTGCACCGGGCAACTCTGGGGCAAGTGGAATTACACTTGCAGCATAAGGACAGGCACAGAGATAAATAAAAAAGCTCATGGCGAAACGAGGCAAGAGAAGTATAAAATACGAAAGCAACATTCACCCTTTTGCTGGTCAAACTGACTAACATAGTATAAGTGGTATCCAGTATTGGTGAGGAGCTGGGAAAGTTCCTATTGTCTGGAAATGGTGAGTCTGTGAATTCTGTAATTTGTTTTAAATTTATCAGTTTTTAGATTTTCATATCTTAAAAGTCAACAATTCCACTCTCAGTACTTAAATATATATGTACAAGCAGGAAAATATGAGTATTCTCTCTGGAAAATTTTTCTAATAGAATAACAGGAACAATCCAAATTTCCATCAATAAGGCGTACACAATAAAGGAACTCCATTTAAACTCTCTTAAAGATGTTCATTAAAAGATTAAGTTGGAAAAAATTGCATGCAGAAAATTATAGTATCAAATATCACTTTTGAAATAAAATACATATAAGCATGCACATGTTTGTCTAAACATAGGAAAAATTCTTAGAGCATACAAGTCTGAAACTTTCAACAGAAGTATCCCTGGAAGAGTAATGTTATAGGGACCAAGAAAATAATAATTTTGAAAATATAAATAATACTTATAAACTAATACTATTTGAATTTATTACTGACATATATAGCTTCAATGTATTTCAATGTGTTTATCAACATAATCGTTGAAGCAGTACCTATTTCCATACTTCCTTGGGGAGTGGCATGTAGATGACATGTAGATGGAGATCCTGAAGCCCAGGGTGATTAAAATCAATTTATCGAGGATATATGACCAGAATTTATCACTAGATATTTACATTGCATACTGGGGGTTCATTGGAAGAACACTGGAAAGAATATCATGATTTCCAAAGTAAAAAACTATAGATGACAAACTTTTGTATGACAATAGAAACAAACTTAATCTATTGTTAATTATCAGAAAATGGATTGTCAGGCCAAGCACAATGGCATATACCTGTAATTGTAGCACTTTGGGATGCTGAGGCAGTAGGATCGCAAATTTGAGCCCAGCCTGAGGAAATGAATGATGTAACAAGATTCTACATAAGAATGAAAACTAAAAAGGCCTGAGGATCTATCTCAGTGTGAAGTCCCCACATTAAATCCCCAGCACCACAAGAAATAAAATCAATTTTCAGAAGGATCATTAAGACTATTTAGCTAATTTGTTTATAGTGCAATACGTTGTGAGATTTGAACTTTCAAAGAAGATAGATAAATAATGTTATTTCATAGACAGTCATAAAGTGTCGTGGATCTAACCTAGAAGAGCAGGAACAACATACCCCAGGAAGACAGTTGGGAGCAAGACCAGAGTGAAGTTGATTCAAGTTAAGACCAGCTGTCAAGAAGTCAAAGAGCAGTGTCTTAATAAAGAAAGTGTTTTTGCTTTTTAAAGAAAGTGTTTTTAATATAAGAAATGAAAAAGAACTTATGAAGCTATGATGAGGACTCTTAATGATGAAGTGAAGGCATATATTTCTTCAGTTAATAACAAGAAAGAAATTCAAACATAATATGTAGAAACTGACATGTCAGTTTGAGCAATGCTTGACTTTGAGAAGTTGACTATAAATTTAAAAGTCTATTGATACAGTACTTGGATTGAAAGGAGGGAGAGGAATGGAAAAAAAAGAAGAATCAAAATATATTATATACAAGTACTCATTTTCCTATGATGAATGTGATCAATATATATGACAAATATGTACTAACAAAAATATAAAGTTAAAAAATTATTTTTCATAAAATAATAGTATAGTTGATAGTTTTCAGATGAGTTAGGAAAGGCACATATAAGGGTATTGACTGCATTTGAAACTCAAGAATAGATGCTATCCAGACATGACAAATCTAGAAATAGAATTTAAAATATCTTAAAGTTATAAAAGTAACTAGTAGACAAAATGAAAGTAAATAATTTGTAGCCATAAACAGGACAATGTGTGAAGGGGGTGTGGTCTAAGTTATCTAAATCTTAGATATTTTTGAAATCACAGTCCAGAAGCAGGAGCTCTACAAATATTATTTGGAGTTTTGAATAATTACTAGAAGAATTAAAAACAGAAATAATTCAAATGTGTGAGAGTGAGTATGGCAGGAGACTTTCTTTTTACGACCTATCCTTTTTTATGCAGTTAGATTTTTTTAAACAATACACTACAAAGAGGTACCATTAGATCATTGTAAATATTTGCTCATCACTAAGAACTTGTATATCATCTCTGGTCAGCTGTATCGCCTGTGCTGGTCTCTTCGGAACAGTACAGAAGAAAGAATCGATTTAGATGCAGGAGAGAAAAGGAGGGAAGAAGTTGATGACACCATTGAAGAAGGTAATGTCTGGGTGACACGTGGTTGGCATGTGGGAATTCTGTGTATGTGGTTTGGTTCATTGATGTTTTACTACCACTAAATGTAACTGTTGAAAAAGCTCTTAGGTTTGTGGCAAACTGAAACTGAAATTTTAGTCCTTGAGCAACCAAGACAGCAGGTTGTTACATATAAAATCCATCCATTCGTCTGACTCCCCATTTGTTTGTCCATTCACCATCCTTTTGTTAAACTGTGTACTAGCTGCTGACATGACAATAAACATAAAAAATGCACTGGAAAAAGAACCATTTGTCTTTCGTCTTTGAACTTTTTCTTCATCCTTCTAGTATGTCTATACAATGTTGTCAGTGGTGTTCTGTTTTTAGAAAGCATATTTACTAAGGGCTTCACACTCTGCTATGGTATGACAATGTTTTTCTCCAGTTTTTCAGTTTTTTTGATTATTGAAATTTTACCACGCAAAATGTTCTACTTTCATATAGTCCTTTTGGCTATATTTTCTCATAGATTCTTAAGATGCTTACAAGTGGTTGTAATCATTCCTACAATCATCTGTACTACATTAACGAGAATTTCCTTTTCCCGTGTTTTATGATCATCTGTTCATTTTCTGTGTTTCAGATCTTCCTGTGCAATCTCCTGGATGTCTCAAGAAGGCTTATGACTTATTCTGTGGTTTACAGAAGACAGGACCCAAACCGACCAAAGAGGAGGAAGAAGCCCTGAGGAAGAAACTCACAGACACATCAGAAAAACCCTTGTGGAGGAACGTGATGAATGTTAATGCCGTCATTCTCCTAGCTGTGGCAGTCTTTGTCCATGCTTACTTTGCCTGAACTCTAAACTCTGAGTGACTACAAAATTGTTAAGGCAAAGGACAATTTTATTCAGTTTCACGATTATAGTTTGTTGTGTTGCAAAAGAGAGATGAGCAATCAGAAATGTTATCCAGTTAGATAATCAAGGATCTGATTTTTTACTTTTATCATCCTTTTATGTCAGTTAAGTTTGTTTTCCAACTTTATTGAGGTATAAATGAAGAGTAATTTTTGTATATATAAAAGGTATACAAATGATGATTTGATAAATATATACATTAGAAATGATTACCAAAGTCAATTTCATCAATGCATATTACCTTTTGTGTGTTGGTGGTGACATCACTTAAGTTCTACTCACTTAGCAAATTTCAAATATACAAGACTATTTTATTCTTTAAAAAGATAGAGTAGGTTTAAGTATAGCCACCTAGATGAACATTAGATCCAAAGAATTTATTCATCTTGTGTATGGAAGTTTGTACTTAGTAATCAATATCTCCCTATTTCACTCCCAAATTCATTCCTGGAAGCAAGCATTAACCTGATACCAAAGCCAGAAAAGGATCCAACGAAAAAAGAGAACTACAGGCCAATCTCATTAATGAACATAGATGCAAAAGTCCTCAATAAGATACTAGCAAACAGAATCCAACACATTATCAAGAAGATTATACACTATGAACAAGTAGGATTCATTCCAGAGATGCAGGGATGGTTCAACATATGCAAATCAATAAATGCGATACATCATATTAACAGAGCCAAGGACAAAAAACCATGTGATCATCTCAATAGATGCAGAAAAGGCATTTCACAAGGTCCAACACCCATTCATGATAAAAGCCCTGTAGAAAATTGGAATAGACGGTCTTTATCTCAATCCGATAAAAGCCATCTATGACAAACCAACAGCCAACATCATACTAAATGGTCAAAAACGAAAAGCTTTCACTCTAAAATCTGGAATAAGGCAAGGATGTCCACTCTCATCACTCTTATTCAATATAGTTCT
The DNA here is from genome assembly GCA_004026905.1 of Hystrix cristata. Lineage (NCBI taxonomy): Eukaryota > Metazoa > Chordata > Mammalia > Rodentia > Hystricidae > Hystrix > Hystrix cristata. The sequence goes on along the minus strand of PVJO010034442.1, from coordinate 1,347 downwards.
GGAAACATTAGCCAGAGCAATTAGACAAGAGAAAGAAATAAAAGGAATAAGCGTAGGAAAAGAAGAAGTTAAATTATCATTATTTGCAGATGACATGATATTCTATATAGAAGACCCAAAAAATTCCACCGAAAGACTTCTAGATTTAATAACCAAATTCAGCAGCGTAGCTGGATACAAAATCAACACTCAGAAATCAATAGCTTTCCTGTATACAAACAACAGACTCACTGATCGAGAAATAAGGGAAACAACACCTTTCACAATAGCATCCACAAAAATCAAGTACCTAGGAATCAATCTAACGAAGGAAGTAAAAGATCTATAGAATGAAAACTACAGTATTTGAAAAAGGAGATTGAAGAAGATATCAGAAAATGGAAAGATATCCCTTGCTCCTGGGTAGGAAGAACCAATATAGTGAAAATGGCCATACCCCCAAAATTGTTATACAGATTTAATGCAATCCCAATTAAATTGCCAATAGCATACCTCACAGAATTAGAGAAGACAATCCTAAAATTCATTTGGAACCAAAAGAAACCTAGAATAGCAAAAGCAATTCTGGGCAACAAAATCAAAGCAGGGGCCATCACAATCCCTGACCTAAAACTATATTACAAAGCTACTGTAATAAAAACAGCATGGTACTGGCACAAAAACAGACCCCAGGACCAATGGAACAGATTAGAAGATGAAGAAACAGGTCCAGACACTCTCAGTCACCTTATCTTTGACAAAGGGGCCAAACAACCTCACTGGAAGAAAGACAGCCTCTTTAATAAATGGTGCTGGAAAAACCGGCTCTCCACATGCCGAAGGTTAAAACTAGACCCATATCTTTGCCCATGCACTAAGCTAAAATCAAAGTGGATCAAAGATCTAAATATTAAAACAGAAACACTAAATCTATTGGAAGATAGAATAGGTAGAACTCTTGAAGACATAGGTGTAGGCAAGGACTTTATGAACAAATCCCCAGTTGCCCAGGAAATATCACAAAGAATCAACAACTGGGACCTGATCTTATTAAAAAGCTTTTGCATAGCAAAAGAAACTACCAACAGAGCGAAGAGACAACCCACAGAGTGGGAAAAATTTTTTGCCAGCTATTCCTCTGACAAAGGACTAACATCTCAAATATATAAAAAACTCAAAAAAATCAGACCCCCCCCCACATTTAAAGACCCAATCCAAAAGTGGGCAACTGAAATGAATAGACACTTCTCAGATGAAGAAGTAGAAACAGCAGATAGACATATGAAAAAATGTTCAACATCACTGGTCATTCGAGAGATGCAAATTAAAACAACCCTGAGATTCCACCTCACTCTAGAAAGAATGGCT